>BGPT01001923.1:51701-87774 GCA_003297045.1 Symbiodinium sp. clade C Y103
TGCCTGCCAGTGTTTTGTGAGGTCAAGGTCACCAAACACTGGCAGGCACCAAAAAAACCAAAAAAAACAAAGTGGAAAGTGAGGAAACCTGCACAGGCATCAAAAAAACCAAAAAAAACAACATTTTCCAGAACTATGGGTCCACTTCTGAGTAGTTGCTAGAAATTTTGTTTTTTTTGGTGCTTGTGCAGGTTTGGTGCATCTAGTGGTTGTTTTTTTTGGTGCCTGCCAGTTTTTTGTGAGGTCAAGGTCACCAAACACTGGCAGGCACCAAAAAAACCAAAAAAACCAAAGTGGAAAGTGAGGAAACCTGCACAGGCACCAAAAAAAACAAAAAAAACAAAATTTTCCAGAACTATGGGTCCACTTCTGAGTAGTTGCTAGAAATTGTGTTTTTTTTGTGTTTTTTTTGGTGCCTGTGCAGGTTTGGTGCATCTAGTGGTTTGTTTTTTTTGTTTTTTTTGGTGCCTGCCAGTGTTTTGTGCATGTCATCAAAAGACAAAGGCTCAAAATTTGCGTTTCGCCTAGGTTTCAGAGCCCTCAAGTACAGAATACATCGGTATTTACAGTGTTTTGTGATGGTTTTCTATCAAGAATCACTCCCCCACGGTCCCCCGCTCTCAAAATGGGTACACATAGGACAAACCGTGGTAAAACCATGGCATAACCATGGTAAAAACCGTGGTATAACCATTGTATAACATAACTTAGAATGGTGCCCCCTACTTAGCTATAAGGTGGATTTAAAGCAACATTTGGGTTTGTGGTAGATATACCTATGATGGGATTTACACACTGGGTGGGCACCACCTCGTACTTTTTTTCGTAGTGATGATTGGAAGTATTTCATGAAGCCAATACCATTTATTCGTGTCATAGGGATGATTGACTAGTGTCAATAGTGATTGAATACCCTCTGGTAAACTAACATAGCTCTGGAAAATTACCCTTTTTATGAGATAAATCAACCATCAATGGCCATTTTCAATAGCTAGGCTATGTTAGTTTACCAGAGGGTAATTAGTGACTAATGTGATCTGAAGATTTTTGTCATGCATATTGAATGATGTGAATGATATGCTCATGGGGAATATGGGGAATCGGCCAACCCTCCCCTAAAGGTGACTGCCCCAACCATCATTGGGGGAGGGGCTACTTAAATCTCCAGGATTCAGGCAAATGAGGATCTACAAAAAAATCACAGTTTGATTAGGTTCTGATGTTTTACCCAATATATATATATATATATATACACATATCATGATATCCGTACTCGTTCATTTTACCAATTAGAATTACTCCATATTTTGAGGCCTTTGTAGGTCTGAAGTTTTTGCTTCTTGAGCGCCGCGTTGAGAATCCCCAAGCTGGATGCGGATCTGGATGAGTCAGTCAGCAAACCGATGCACTGTCTTATCTTGCAGGAAAATCTACATTAAATGCTGGTTTTTCTACATCTGTTTTTTTGATCATAGCTCACGAAGCTGAAGTAAGGCCATATTGGGATAATTCCCCGAATCCAAACGACTGGTCCAGTGAGGTCGCAGTGAGGTCGTTATACTTTACCCAGATCTTTTATGATCTTTTTGTATGTTTACAGGAGGGCAGGTTGATGAATGCTACGCTCCTCCCGACCCATCCACCATGAAATCGAGCGACTGGTGGGCGCGCAGGCCATTGCAGCCTGGAGGAGGTGGCAAGGGCAGAATGGTTTGAATCGACGACTAAGTAATTCAGGGAATGATCTGTCCACAAATGTTCCATATCTATATTATTTTACATTATTATATATTATTATATATTATTAAATATTATTATATAATATTCTATATTGATTTGCTGAAGAGTTGGTTTAATTCGACTTGAGTTCATTGGTGTTGAATCACATGGGTGCCGATTTACCAGCCAGTTCACCCGTGCAGTGAGCCCACAAGAGAATTCTTTAAATCACCCCCTCAGAATTGGTTTCAGATACAACCTGAAGAAACACACTTTTCTTGAGGTGAGGGGGTAGATAATGAAAAAAAAACTGAAAAAGGTGTCATCATGTGTCATCCATGAATCTGGTGAGATGGCCAAAACCACCAGAATGCTCCTCATGTTGGGATGTGAATTTTGTTTTGACCCATGTCTCGTATTGATGTGTGATTTATTACTTCAGTATGAGATCACAGGGTCACAGTGTGAGACTTCAGCTACAAAGTCACGGGAGTCTGATTGATTCTTGGAGGTCACTGATGGATTTTTTCCCACCTCTGGGACGTATCTTCTGAGGCCAGGTCAAACCATTGAAACCTTACAACTGCATGCAACTGCTGTTCACTCGGATTGCAGGCTCTCACCTTTTTTCTATGACATGGGGCGTTCGAGCAGGTGCATCGACGGCCAGGGTTAGGCTAAGTCGATAGAACTTTACAAAACTGAGGCCAAACCAGAGCAAAGGGACTCCATCAAAGTTCAAGGTCCAACGGAGGAACTTGGCGAAAGTGCTGCCAATGCTGTCTCAAATGGCGTTGAAGAACTGCATAAAGATGGAGGCGAAAGATGGCCACATCAGCAATGGCTCGCCTCAATAGGCGAATGGTCTGGCGAACTGAGAAAAGAGCAGCCGGGGCATGTTGATCTTCCAAAAAGTCCTCAACTTCGATGAGGGTATGGAGGCAATGATATAGATCTTGCAATTGGCGATCGGCATAGAGCACCGGCTGCAAAAGCTGTTGCAGCGACTGCAGAGCAGGCGGAGCAAGAACCAAAGTCATCAGACGGAGGAGTAGGGGCAGGATGGTGGGACGAAAAAAGGGATGAGCCAAACTTCAGGTTCACAACAAGGATCAAGTTCAAGTCAACATCAAGTGAACAGCTCGACCAATCACTGTGGTCTAGTTGATTGCGTTCCAGAGAAAGACCTTACAACTGCATGCAACTGCTGTTCACTCGGATTGCAGGCTCTCACCTTTTTTCTATGACATGGGGCGTTCGAGCAGGTGCATCTCCCCTATCACAGACCTGCTTCAAATCGAGAGACAACCTCCCGAATGGTAGCAGCAGGATCCACATTGATCCGTAGCCTCACATCTAGGCCATCCAGCACATTGCGGGAAGGGGCATCTGCAACATTTGCATGACTGGGTACACGTTCATACCACATCACCGCACTTGCAACGAACTCCCACTCCAAAATCATCTGGAAGATGGTTTGGTCCAACTGAAGGTTGCCTCTCCCAGTGACTACCCTGGCCAGTACAGCTTCATTGTCAATGAAAACAACCACACGGTCGCAAGGTCTCAACACGATGGGGTTCAAAAGCTGCGTAGCTCCAACCATGACTGCAAGGGCTTCCAACTCAAAAATCAGGCCACGCTTGCGCAATGGGTTGAGCAGTGCCACCACTTCACTTGAAATTTGTTCAGAGAAGAAGGACAACACATTTCCGTGGTCATCAATCAGCACACCACCGATTCCTGCAGACCCATCTTCAAAGCAAGCATCTGTATACAGGTGGAAGACTCTACCAACTTCCGACAGCACTCGGCGAGGCCCACCTGCAATCACCCGATTTCTCAAGAACAGGAGGCTTCTCAAGAGTTCACCATCAACATCAGCCTCACCCACAATATTCTCAAGGTTGGATAGCCTCTTCATGTGAATCCCTGTCAGCCTCCCAAAGAACTGCGCTTCGGCAAAGACCATGCGGCCTCTCAAGGTTCTCATGGTTGCAGCATCAATTTTCCCACGAGCAACGATGTCATCAATCATTGCAGTCAACTCTTTGACTCGGCTTTCCACATTGCAAACCGTGACGCTGCCAAGATGGGCATCCTGGAGATCAATCTGCACACCTAGGATCCTAGAAAGGGAGCTGAATCCTCCCTCTTTTTCATCCGAGGTTTGCCAGCCCGTTAAAGTAAACAAGGAATGTCAACCTGCTTGGATTCCTGAACTTCTGCCACCAAAAAGTAGTCGTCGAAGTAAACTGTCCAATGCAAATTGAAGAGGATAACTCCAATGCGCCACACTGAATAAGAAGCCCTACAAAATCCCATCACTGCTGCTCTGGCTCCGAAGGGGAGCACTAAGGTCTGAAAGGCTTCCGGCACACCTGTCGACGGTGACAAGACACAAATGTAAGAATCCTTCAGGGCAGGCTCTGACAAAGGCAGGTTCTTATAGGCTTTGCGCAAGTCAATCGTCTTGCATACCAAGGACTCCCTTGACCTCAACCTCATGCGTTTGACCAGCGCAGCACAAATCTGGTCAATACCCATCGGCATGATGGTCTCATCACATGAATTTGTCACATTAATGAGAGACTCGGAGACTCTGCTGCCATCTGCAAGAGTGGAAGTTTGCTGCACTCCAAATCGCCTAGTCAACACGGCGCCTTCTGGGAGCTCTGCAAGTGTAAAGGGGCCTCTCATCCACCCCTTCTGGCATTCTTCGATGACCGAGTTGTAAATGTCTTGGCACATCTTGGGGTCTCTGTTCCGTTTCACGGATGACCATGTCGCCTCCCTAGCCAGCGAAGCCATCTCCCTGACTTGTTCTGGCAACAAAGTGGCGTACAGTGGCTTGCACGGGAAAATGCCCCCCGAAGGAATGGGACCCATCAGGTCAAATCCCCTTGCAATATCTGCAGCAATGTTCACATCAGGTGACCCTGAGGCCCGTACCATCTCGTCAAGCAGTTGCAAGTTCTTGGATTTGAGAATTTCTCTGGCATGTGCAGGTGATTCCGAGAGGCCATCTACACCACTCTCTTTCAGCTCTTGAAAACGTGTAACCGATTTTCTCATGGCTTCGGTGCGCTCCAATGCAATGGAATGTGGGGTACAGCTAGACATCTGGAAAAAGGTGGCCAAAACGGAATGTACCCCGTCAAGACAATGACCTGGATGGGACAGCCCTGCTGCACATGCCACAAACGTTTGTGGGTCCCAGGCAATGCCGTATTCCACTTTCCAGATCTGATCAGCTTCTGTTTGTTGTTGCCCCGCCTCACCCCCCTGCAAAACTGGGGTACGAAGCTGCTTGGAATGGGCAGGTAAAACAAAGCATGGTGGATCTGAGTGGCACTGCGGTGGGAGAACATGAGTATGTTGTTTGGTCTCCAATGGCAAAGTGGACAAAAGAGGCTTAGGTCCAAAAACTTTGATAATGTATGCAAATTCCTTCATCAAGGGTTTGAGACGCTTCCCCCGAGGTTGGACACCAAGAGCAGCACGGGCTTGAAGATTGAGATTGGAGACCCCGCCAGGTTGCAAGGACGCAGGGACATCGGTGGCACCATGGGTGAGTAAAATCTCACGAAGGCAACTGGCCCATTCACGGCAAAGACCAACGGGGTACTCAACCTCCATGGCAGTGGCCCACCCTTGCGGTGTGTGTCCCCAAGGAAGGTGTTCGTGTGATTCATCGCAATCCCGGCTAAGATGGCGGAATCTTTCATGGTTAACCAGCAATTTGGTGCGTTTCTTGCGTTGCGACCCATAGGCACAATGGTGAAAAAGGATCTCGTACAGCTGATTCTGGATGGGCCGGAGTTGGTCCACAAGAAAGCTGGTGTTCCACATGTGTGAACGAGCTGGGTTCTCCAGAGTGCACAAGATTCCGTGCTGTGTGGCATAGGTCATGATTTGGCCACTGAGTTGATAAAGGATATTTGCAGTATCCACCCGGGCCTGATCACGTGCTGTCAAGTTGGCCAGACCGTCTGGGTATTGGACACTACGCAGCGGTGGCGGACTGCGTCCGAACTTTCGTTTGATTTCCCTTGCACGGGATGATGTCCCGCATGGGGACCGAGGTGGATCCCAAAAACTCGTGGCTGTTGCAGAATGCGCCACAACAAGGCTTGACCTGACTCTGTTGATAGGTCAATGCGGATAACAGGGGCTTTGACTTGTTTTGTAACATGAGCATCCACACCGGTGCTGTGCTGGCACCCAAGACGTCTTACCTCTGCCGTAAGCCCCGCAGTACCCGAGAAAATCTCAATGAAGATAAGGTCAGAAATGGCGATGCCTTTGACCCTTTCAGAAAAAAGCTGCAAAAACTCATCATGGTCGACAAAATTTCGCTTGGTCCCTCGACCAGGCTCCCCAGTCTTCAACGATCCAGCATCAGGAGGGGCAGACTGAGGCAGGCCCTCTCCTGCTGCTTGTTGTCAAGCCAGTGTCGCATTGCACTGGTGCGCAGGGTGCGCTCCAAAACACTTCATGCAGCTATGTTGACCTTTGACGCATTCTTGTCCCGGAGCTGCAAGATCACAACCTTTGGCAAGGTTGAAGTTGTAGCACATTCTCTTGCCAGCCTTCGTCTGCTGATGGAGCCCAATGAGTTCAGTGGGCATTCTGCCTTTGGAAGTTGGTTTGGACTTCGTCTTGCCTTTGCCTTTACCAGTGCCTTTGGATGGTTTCCCAAACTTGTTCTTGGGACGAGGCTGTGCTCTCGGAGCGTCATCACTCATCTTGGGCTCTTGATGTGCTCGTCCCTGCACGGTTGCCCGATCAAGAGGCAAGGGCATGAGGTGGAACATCACCGATGGATCTGTATGCAACTCTTCAAGTGCCGTGTTGAGCGGCAAGGTCCCGTCTGCCTTCCTCTTCAGTGTGGTGACTTTTTCAGCCATCTTGACCCACGCTGCACGGTCGGCACGGAGGATCTGTTCCATTGTAGGCCTCCTGAACCCAGGCGGGGCAGGTGATTGCATCTGGTCAATGAGGGTTCGGTGCCATTTCTCCATGGTTCTGAATGTGCACACCTGCATCAAATCACATGCTAATGAGCGACGGGTGAAGGCTTGATGCAACTCCAACTCATTGGATATCTGGCACTTGTCCTTTCTCTCTACATCCTGAACTGTGAGATTCACATTGTCTAACACAAGCTCTTTTCCAGGACGTTCTCTGGCAACCTCACTTGCACGGGTCGTAAACCGGTGAGGTTCAAGATACATGGGCGTGTCCTGCTCCATCATCTTGGCAACGTAGTCGTAGGATGAATGTGAAGCCTCAAGTGGTCCTGTGAGCTCAAAACCCTGCAAACGGGTTTTCTGGTTCTGGATGCTGGTGGCCCTCTCTGCAGGGACAAGCTCGGCTTTCTTGCTTGACTCTGTCCCTCCAAGGACTGACTTGATTTGCGAAGCTGACAAAGTCTGTGCATCGAACATCAACCTCCGCATCGAGCTAAGTTCTCCTACAGTCACAGTGTCAGGGTCATCCGCAAGAAGTTGCTTGAGCGCATCATCCGGTGGCGTTGTTCCTGGAGTGGTGATTGAGAAGGCTAATTTGGATAAGTTGACAATGCTGTGGTTCTGTAACCTCTGCTGTTGAGCACGGGTTATTCCATGCTCAATGGCCCTGGCGTTGAACGCCGCTTCCGACTCAAGGATTGTTGCCATGGATCTACAAGGAGGCAAGAATTTTGTGGTGCCTGTGGTGTGCTGGCTTGCAAGTAAACTCTGTGTTGCAATTGTGTTTCACATGATGTCGAGCTTGGTCCAAGACTTAACACGATGTCTGATATACAAGCACAGGTGTAATTGCCAACACGTTCAGGCAGCAACTGTCTTCAAGGGATGCAAAGTGCAAAGGCATATATTTTGTCGTTATACCCGCTTGTCAGCTCTTGCGAGCACGCTTCACAGCAACACTCAGCGCTTCTTCACGTTCACCTTGCACTGTAGTTGCCTGCCCTTTGTTGCACTGCTGGCATTTCATAGCATCCACAAAGAATCTGTTGACAAATGGCTTATACTCTTTGCTAAGTGCCCTGCCGCACACAAAGGCTTTGCGGTGTCCAAAAGTTGCCAAGGCATGGATTAGCTTTGAGCGTTGGTGTTGATACAACTCACACCCTGGGTGCCAGTGTCCTGCTGGCCTTTGGCTCGTTGCCATGTCCTTGATTACTGCTTCAGCACTAGACTCGTCAGAATCGAACTCAGAATCTGACCAGTCCGATGGGACCTCATCATCACACGGCTCAGTCGGCAGGGCTGCCAATGTCATCTCCTCGCGCACTTCAAAGGTTTGTTCACTACCAAATTCTGGTGGCAGTGCCTCGGCATCGTTCAGCGGTGTCGTAGGGGCCGGGCTGACACTTCGTGCTGGCGTGAAAGGCATAGTTGGTGGATTGACCGTTGGTGTAAACATTCCTGACCTGGTCAAATCTGGTGAGAATCTACCAGCCCTGATGTCTGCAAGCATGCGCTCCAACACTCTGAGCGGGGCACTTTGGGTGTCCCTTGCATAAACTTCCAGTGCACCCTTTTGCAATTGGTGGTGACCTAACACAAGCCTATCATCTGGTGATGCTCCATATTTGCTCAGCATAATCAGGGTCGTTGCTTTGCAGCCGTGTGGCGTGAATCCACTGGGTTCAAAATCTTTGCATGAAGCTAGGACACCATGGATCCACTTGCAAACTTCTGAGGAGGTTACCGCCCTGTCAGTCCAGTCCCCTATCTGGGTTGGGGCCGGGAGGAGCGGCCGACCTGATGTCCAATGGTTCAGGTCCAGTCCAACCTCTTTCGAAAGCTCAATGAAGTCAAGGCCCCAAGCTCGTCCTCCTAGCCCTTTGATCGGGGCGATGAGAGGCAAATGTGCCCCGAGGCGGTTGCCGGTCGCTCTCATTTTATGCGATGAAGATTGCATTTCAATGAAACCTAAGGATCCATCACTATCACCGGTGGCAACATCGAGAATCACCTTTGCGATCTGCCTCAAGTCTCCAAAACGTGCACGGGCGTACACTGCAAACAAAAAGACTCCTGCTGCAAAGCGGTCAACAAGGGACCTCGATACATCACACAAGTAAGATTCCAAGAATTGCAAGGTTTTGACATTGAGGGTTGCAGACTGTTTCCTCAATGGCCTCGATTGCTGTGCTGACCGAATGATTCCACTCACCCATGCAGAGTCAAAGGCGGCGAGGTCACAATCAAGCCCCACCACATGCTTCATAAACTTGAGGACCTCATGAAAACCTTTGAAGGCAGTGTGTCCTGCGTCTTTGTTTCTCAAGTGCCTGATGTAATTTTTGATAAGCTCTGCTGATATCGGGAACGGAATCCTTTTGGCCTCTTCAGTTGCCCAACGAACGAATTGTGTGATTTGAGACAGCCTCCTAGACAAGGTTGCTGGTGATTTCCCTCCTAGGACCTCTGAGACTGTTCTCACCCTCTCCTCAAATCCAACGTTGAAAATCTCAACACCTACATCGAATGCAGAATAATTGATGGACATGAGAGCCTCCCAACGTTGCGACAGCAGAAGGAGCTGGTCCTTTTCACCAAGGTGGCATGTCTTGAAAGAATTGAAAGATATGGCACTTTCGAAAACCGTTGCTTTCTCAGACACAACAACAGCTGGCTCCGGTCTGGCCCCTTCAGGTTCCCTAACTGGCTCAACGTATCCAAGCACAGGTGTAACACTTGGCAACTCCCAAGGGTCTCTGTCACCAAACACCCATGACATGGATGGCATTTCCCAAGGCAGGGTGATTGTATCGGCCCTGGCTGAGGTGTAAATTGTCCGCACTGTCCACAGGTCGTTCATGTTGTTCTTTCTTTTAATGTCCATGTTTTCTCTCCCCGCCACTGCCCGTGCAGGTTCATCGATGGGAAGCTCCCTGAGCATTGGCACCGATGAGAGCAATGAGTTTCAAGGAGGTCGCAGTGACGAGGTTTTGGAACCCCCTGTTGAGATTGACTGCCACATTTCTGAAGCCTTCAGGAACCAAATGTGTGCATCTCTGATGACTCCCACATCTGGATTGCATGTTGGCACATCGCCGCTTGAGGTCCACACCGACCCAGATCAGGTAGGTCCCAAGAGGCTGTAATCCTGCACTCTAAATTGTAGAACCCCCAAAAAAAATTATCATGCAGGTGTGAACAGTCCTTGAGTCGATGGTGTCAACCTCCAAAGCAGAGTATGGCCTGAGAAAAGAGGATGCGACCCTTTTGAACAAACATTTGCATTCATCAAAATTCTTTGGGTTGGGTGCCGCACGGATATTCAAATTGCCAGGTGGTCCACTCAGCAAAACATGTGACGGCTCCTGCAACCAACCAAGTGACAAGTTACACATATAAATCATGTCAAAACTCCGTCCTGGCTCACTGCACACGGCAAAGGACGTCAGGTCAGGCCTTTGGTCCATGACACTCACAGACCAAACATGTTGGTGTGCAACACTTGCACACATGATGTAAGGTGAGGGCCACACAGCGTCTCACCTGGCGGCACAGCCACCATCAAAACATGAAGCATGTCCGACATCAACTCAGCACCAACACACACTGAATGCTGTTTCATGAATGAACATCTCATTCATTGGGCACATTGCCATTGAGGTTCCGACGACACAACAAAGACGTGGGAAACCTGGTGCAAAGGGTTCACCAAAATTGGATCGATATTACGGGGTACTCCTGCGGATTATTGCACTGAACATGAAATCAAAGACACAACTCACACGAGCCACATCTGCATTTGAGTTGTAGACCCTCCCCAAAAGGCCCCGGACACCGGCAAAAAGGGCTGCGGGCTGGAGCCACAGAAATGAAGAACATCTCAACATGCCATCACTGCAGGAACATCTCCATGCATTCTGACATCCAGGTTTGATGTGCACTCCGAGCTCAGCCCACTTCCCTCTTTTTTCCCTGTGATCACACGGATCGAAAATCCAAGACGATCTAATCCTCGACAAAGCGACGTGTGTCATGTCAAAGTCAGTCAAGTTGGTCCAAGGTGTACCCTGCCATCGGCCCCGAAGTTGGACTCAATGATAGTCCCCAAAAGTGAAGATTTGCGAACGGCTGGAGTACAGAAAATTGCCAACGTGCCATGCTGAAAACGAAATCACCCAGCACATCCCTTGATGAAATGGTGTCATAGTGCTGCACGTACCCAAAGTCAAGGACAATGATTGAAAAAGACGTGCACCACAGCTCATCCATGTTCTGTATGACAATGTCAAAACCCCACAACTCTTCGGTTAATGGAGTCAAAGTCAAACAAGTAGTGATCAGCCAATCCCCACGAACCATGATCACAAAGATCTCACTTCTAAGGAGCACCGCCTGAGGAACCTGCAACATTGGTCTGCAGGATGGCAATCTCACGCCGTAATTCCTCAATGGTGCGCTCCAAGGTCTGGATCCGAGCATCAAGAGTTCGGAAATCTGCTTGGGTCTGGTCCCAAAACTCCCAAGGGTGTAACCTGCGTAGGTAGAATATCTTGTATACTCGATTCTCCTGCTTCTCTCTGCTGCGGATGTGGGCATTCTTCAGGGCATCATGGAGGCGCTGAAAGACTCTCTCACGCGTCCTCGCCTGGCACTGCAGGGGAATGGGTCCTCCTGCGTTGTAGGAGTACACACGGACGTCCTCGATGGATCTCCCTCCGACATACCGGTGCAAGAGCTGCCCAAGCTCCTCAGCATCACCAACACAGACTCTGAAGCCATGCTGCAAGCTCCCGGGGGGAGTCTCATCTTCGCTGTCCACATCCGGATGCAGCGGCGGCGTCAGCATGATTCGAAGAAACACCCACAGCAGAATCAGTTGCACGACATGGAACACCCAAGAGGGGAACGGCGAATCACAGACCACGAAAAAAGGGATGAGCCAAACTTCAGGTTCACAACAAGGATCAAGTTCAAGTCAACATCAAGTGAACAGCTCGACCAATCACTGTGGTCTAGTTGATATGACCTTTACACCCCACGCTTACCCATATACAGTATTCCATTCAACCAACTATTCAAAAACAACCGAATGCACACAAATACAAAATTCCATTCAATATCAAACCACTTCATGCATCATAAAGCAAGCCTGGCCATATATTCCCAACTAAAGTATCAGTTCCCATGATATTTCCCAAATCTTCAAACCACATCTCCCATCAGGCCGACCTGGCCCACGGAGGTGTTGGTTACCCGGCAAAAGACCTGCGGGTAACCCTGAAATCATCCAAGTCACGACATTTTTGGATTGAAATCATTATGGTGACTTGGGGATTTCCCCATTCTAAGAAGGGACCATTTCGGAAGTGTGTTCTATATCATAGTATATCCCCAGGGTAGTGATCATGTTACAGAAGTTAATGCAATGTTAACATCCATGACTTCATTTGTCAGTGTTGATATCATCATACATCAAGTCTATCTAATTAATCCGAATCATATAATCCTGACACAATCTCATTCCAAACAGTCATCCCATCCAACAAAAACGCAACAGTAGTAACTAGTACAATGTCGCCCCTTAACCAGCGTCATTGTCCAAGAGAACAAAGCACCCTACTACAGTAATAACATCCTAACATCATGTCATCCAAATAAGTTCATGAAAAAAACATCCAAAATGTAATTCAATATGTATATATATATATATATATAAACACTCACAATACCGTCTGTTTTACTGCGTTGCAAGATCAGTTGTGTCAGAATTAAAGAGTTGAAATCAGGGTATCGGATGATTGTCACAATGAGGTAACACTCACCTCATTAGAGGGGCCCACATATTCACCTTTCCGCCACACCGAAAAGATGAATATTCCCCTATGTGTCCTCCGGGCCTCTCCGCCACACCGGAGAAAAACCCAGACCCTAGACACTGACAATCATTAACACAGTTAGGGAACCAACAGATGAAAATTTTCACCTCCCCCCTCCCTTGTTTTGGCACTTTGTGCTTCCTTCCACGTCCCCCAGTCCTGTTAGCCCGTTTTGGGATAACTGGCTCAAGCGGTGGATTGTAATCCCATTGGGAAAAAATTTTGTGAAACGGCGAGAGCAGGTTTTTGGGGATCAAGATTTCAGACAACATGGCAAGGCCGGAATTTATATAAATCCGGGCCGTTTTAAAAGCGGTCCATCTACCAGCCAAGAGTACTCGGTCCAACGAACCATTACGGACAAAGAGATGAGTTGCCCCTCCTCTACGGAGGGAATAAGGTCGAAACTCCCACTTTTCTAAATTTAACTTGGAGAGGCATTCAGAAAACAGGTTGCGCCATGCATGGGGCTTTAAAGTCAGGAAAGTGTGTGGAGGCACGCGACACTTCCAGGCCCACAACTTAGCTAGGACATGTTTCTCGGTGAGCGTCACACTCTCCGCTGCACCTTGCCTCTTACCAGCCTTGGTCAGTCCGAGGTTGATTACCGCTGGTTGTTGGGGAGACGACATATGAATTTGCCATGCTTGGATGGCAAGCAACTCACCAGTTCTCAAAAGACCATAAAATCCTACCAACAAACTGAGAGCAAAAGTCTCTTGCTCTTTCATCACAGACCATCCTACCATGGCTCTCAGTACTGCTTCCGTCATAGGGGGTGCTCTGGAGGGTACCTCGTGTGTCGTCCAAGTTTTCATAAGACGCCAGGAGGAGGGAAGGTTGTGCTTGAGTTTTGGCTCATAGTCCTGCAAAGCAGCTAGAAAGGTGCTAGCAGTTGCGCGACCTTCTCCTTCGGCCCAGAGATACTCTAGGTAATCTGAGACGATACCATCCATGTCATCACGTTTGGAGGGAAGTTCTAGACCTTCACGGTGTAGGTAGGAGAAAAACTCTTTGAGGCTGTTTTTATACCGGGTCTTAGTCTTGTCTTGGACAGTGAGATTTCTCAGGGTGCCTAGTTTGCTGCGGATCTTCTTTCTCCCTTCCTTTGTGCGAGCTTCTTGGGAGTACATTACTTTTTTAACCATCTTTTCCGAGTGGCCCAGCGGGATGGACGGTCCGCTGGGTTGTCCTTTGTATCCACATAGGCCCATAAGGGCTGAAGCCCACACGCCAGAAGGTAAGCATTGATTCGCATTATTGTCCTCCTCATCTTCCGAGATGATGACCTGCCTCGTGCCAAGGCGTGGAGGACCACTAAGCTGTCCACTAAGTGAACACATCGAATGTTCAACTGTTTCCGTTGAAGAGCACGCCACCTGATCGTCGTCAGAGTAGCCCTTGCCTCAAGGACGTTAATGTGCTCCTCATCTCCAGTCCAAGCCCATCCTGCTACTGTGCGCCATCGCCACAAGCTAGAGGGAATCCCACTCCGCAATCTCTGGTATCTCACGGGAACCTCCGTAGTCGCCTGCAGCAGCAAATCCTCTCCCTTCAGCGACACCAGGCCTGATAGCTTAGCAATCAGGCTAGTACTGGGAGAAAAACTTTGGGTGGCCTGCCCTAAAGGCGGACGCTGAAGTAAAGTGGCTAATGAATTCGATCTGCCTGGAGTCAAGTCATCCACAAGTTTCTGTAGAGAAAGTGCCTCCACAACTCCCAGGGGAACAAGGAGCTGTCCTAAAAGCCATGCAATCACACCGACTGCCCAGGAATTCCCGAGCAGTGTCAAGCGGCAGTCTTCGTGGGCCATAGTGCCATGATAGGCCTTCGGCATGCACTGGGAGGTATACCCTGAGGGGAACCCCAAAATAACCTCCCTTTCCACCACATTAGGAGGCCGAAGCGTCCCTTGGGCGTTGACCAATGAATGTCGATCCATATATTGGTAAGGTGGAAATCGGTGACGATCTTCTGCCCATCGCTGTCGCTCCGCTTGGGAGCATTCCTTCAAACCTGCTGGTCGACGCAAAGGATGAGGGCTAGGCCGCGAGGTAGTGAAGGTAGGAAAAGCTTTCTCACTGTAACGCGCCCACCCCTTTTCGAGAAAGTACTCAGCTTTCACTTCGGCTTGAAGGTTGACTTGGCCTTGTAAGGGGAGCCTACCATCTGAACCCCATAGAATCTCCACCCCTGCTTGTTCTTGAAGCTCCCATGAAACCCAGAAAAGTCGAGGTCGATGTGCTAATGAAATCCCAGCAGCGTCTATAAACCAAGGAAGAAGTTCGAACTCATCACTCATCAATTGACAATCCGTAGGGTCCATGGATGCGACGCTTTCAGTAAGACTATGAACTTGTGCCCAAGGAAAATGGCGCCTAACCAGTCTAAAAATCCGAGGAACATGTGTAAAAAGTTTACTTCGATGATCCCTCAAAGCACCCTTTCTATCACTGTTCAACCCGGAGACCCCTTGACAGGGTGGTCCAGCACCAATGATGACAATGCCAACTCCTGAAAATTTCAAAGACCATTGCTTCACCATCTCATCATCAACAGATTCAACATCTCCTACTCGGTCGGAATCAGCAAATTGGGCTTCTACAACACGTTGTGCCTCAGGATTTTTCTCAATAGAAATGTGACCGGCCATAGGTGCTTTTAAAATGTCAAGGGCGACCCGCAATGCAGCTATACCATCAAAAATACCAATGCTGAGAACTTGAGTGAGCTCTTGCTCTTCTGGGATATCACCCCGCACCAGAGCCGTACTGGCAGCTAACCCAAATGGGGTTAATCCTACACTATGGCAGATCCCACCACCAGTAGTTGAAGCATCGCTAGCTGTTGCCATAGGATCAAATCCACTTCTAAAATCCATGAACCCCAAAGGACAAAGGCAAATGAACCGTACCAACTCAACCATCACCTCACGCTTCAACCATCTCCTCTTAAAGGGACTCAGGTCCTCAACCTCAACAATGGATCTCCAAATTTGATTCAGTGAAGAAAGTAAAGGTCGTCTGAACATGGCGATGTACACGAAGCCCCCTCCAACCACCTGAAGTTCCCTCTGGGAGGCTTGTCCCCTCCCTAAGATCTCCAGCGCCAGCTTGATGTACTTTGCCACCTTGGAGGGCTTTGCACTCATAGTACCAACTTCGCCATCCAACCATGCGCCTTGCACCTCTGCACCCAAAGCCTGTTGGACGGACTTCTTCGGGTGCCTTGGGAGCATGCTACTAGCATACTGCTCCCTTAGAACTTCAACCACTTCCGAAGGAGACCCCTCAATCAAACCCGCAGTGCGTCTGTCAACCATCTGCAGCTGATCAAAATTGTCTAAATAAACCCTGAAAAGATTTGGGAAAGAGGTGAAGCCCCTGTCTCTTCTAATCTCCTGGATGCTTCTCCCCAGACCCCTCACAGAGCCCAAAGCCTTCATCACCACCGCCCTGTGGATGTGTTGGGCAATCCCAACACTATTGAGATATCCCATGGGCAACACACGGGCTGTTAAATACCAGCGAAGATTACTACCTTTGTCTGGGACCATAGACCCCGGCACCTGTCGCCCAAATCCCATAAACTTCTTCCATGCCTCCGGCACCGCAAAGAGATAGAAGAAGCATCGCAGGTCCTCGGACGAGGTAACTATCACATCATCATCGTGTATATATATATATATAGAGCTCATCTGTGTGATAGCGGGCAAGGTCCCTGTATCTCCAATGAGTGGCCTACTAATAGCGTTCCATGGTTTAAGGTTCATGATCAATCTTGTCACGGGGATGTCATTCTTCATCTCATCTTTTCCCACCGAAAATAAACCATTAAATAGGACAGCTCCATCTTTGGCATACAGGAAGGTCTCGGGAACCACCTCACATAGTCCTCTGTTTACCAAACCACGGGCGACCTTCTCCCATTGTCCCTCTTGAATCATCACAGAAAGGGATCGACCCACCGTTTGCTCATCCCAAGGCAAAAGCATGCTGTCAATATGTTCAATGAAATGGAGGACTCCTCCACTGCAAAAATCCCTAATATCCAGGCAACCTACCTCTGGTGGTAAGGACGCCTCAATGCTCTCCCAGGATATAGGTAATGCCAACCTAGCTTCATCCCCCGCATAGTCAAGTCCCTTCTGAGTAAAGAACTGATCAAACGAAATGGGGGGGAGCACCTCTTGCAACAGATGTGAAGTACTCAGCACACCCTTCAGCCTTTTCATCACTCCACGAGCGACGGATGTCATAGTTGAAGTGCCTATCTCGCCTGGACTGTGCAAGCTATTGAGGCCTCCAACCAGGGCTTGGAGAAAATGCTCTATGGCTCCGGCATTGTGGTGGATGGCTGGGACAGGGATAGGGAACAAGTCCTTGACTCCTGCCGTGGACCTTGATCTGCAACGCGTAGAGGGCCTAATTGGATCTTCTAACATCTTCAGCACATCCACCAACAATTTGCCAAGTCCACCTACCTGAAGATCCGGTCCAGCACTAGCCAAAAACGACCCTACCAGACCTTGCACTTGGGTGTGAAACGTATGGGAGTCCTGGCTTCTGGTGCCACTCCCTTCAACTTCGTGGGAGTCCTGGCAAGACTTGCCACTCCCTTTAGATCGTAGTGCCTCTTCATCATGCAAACTTTGAGGACCATCAGGCCGCCACGCCATCTCATCCTCCTGTACTTCCTGGGCTTGGCTGCGAGCTTCATCAATCAGCCTCTCAATGTCCCCAGGGGTGATACACCTCTCCTCACTCAGCATCCTCTGCTCTTCCTCAACTTCTCCTCTCCTCTTAACTGGCCTCTCCTCAGCCTCATCTATGGGAGTCCCTCTCATCTTGACTCCCCTGTTCTCATCCTCATCTATGGGAGTCCCTCTCATCCCGACTCCCCTGTTCTCATCCTCTTTCTGTCGGGTACTTTCAGGCCAACTCACTGAAATGGGTCTCATCTCCTCATTCGTTTCGTTTCCCATCTCTTCGCTTGTCATCTTTCGGAGCACCTCCTCCTTTGGGTTTTCCCGCATCAGTGTGTTGACCTTTGAAAGTACCTTTGGAATCCTTGCCTTTCTTTCCTTTGCCGCTTTGATAGTTCTCAGTCCCTTTTCCCGCACCTGGTCTCATCAGCAATCCTTTTAACTTCTCGTCCTCCTTGGCACGTCGTGCTGCTTGTCGAACTTCGCCGTCCTCCGCAAAACCTTTGTCATCCACCTTGACCAACTCATACTGTCTGCCCAGCGTCCAGTGGGCCCCCTTTGATAGGGACACCACTGACTTGAATCGTTGATTCAGTATATCTAACCCGGCAGCCACCTTTCCTTGTATGAGATGATCGATTGCTTGACATAAAGTCAAGGCTTCCTGTTGCAGAGCCGGACTCATTGTCGGCAGTACGACTTGCCGCCCGTACTGAGTATAGAGCGGAGCCAGGGCCGTCCTTTCCATACTCCACATTGTCCCGGCAGCTGTTACCAGGTTGCGGCGGATCTCAGGCAGTGACCTTGCCGTCAAAGTTCCTGGATATTTCCTCCAAACTGCAAGGAGGCGCTCTTCTTCGTCATAGAGTCCATCTTCCATTCCATCTGGGCTCGAAGAGGACGACGATGAGGGCTTCGAGGAACTTGACCCACTGCTGGAACTCTTAGTTCTCTTCTTCTTCTTCTTTCCACCCTTCAGCACTTTGCGGGCTTTCTGCATGATCTTGGCTCTCCGAGTAGCATTTGGATCCATGCCCGTGTCTTTGAAAAGATTCTCCAACGGCTTCTGGCCAATGTCCAGCTCCTCCGCGTCTTTCTTGGGAGACTTGCTTTGTCTCCCTTCCTCTTTCTCCTCTCTTTTCCTCTTCTTCTTTTCCTTCTTGCTCAATTTGGGCTCGTTGTCTCTCCTCTCACCCAGCATACGGCTCTGCTCTTCTCGAAGACGTTGCAACTCATCCTCTTCTGGGGCAGCAGGAACCACATCCTTCAAGTTGGTCAACCATGGGACCCTGTTGAGGTCAACCTTCTCGAAAGCTTCAGCATGCACCAGCAACTCATCTGTAACCACCTTGGGGCATTCTCTGTCACAAAGATGGACGGAGATCTCTTTGTTTGTCTTTCCAGACAAGAGCCGAAGGAGCTCCTCACTCTTCGTTCCACTCACTCTCAAGCCTGCAAAGACTTGGTCTCCCTCGCTCCGGAAGGTGGTGAAATGCCCAGCCACAGCAATGGTCTTGCCATAGTAGATGCCCTCTTCGATGACAATGGATCCCGCTCGTAGCAACTCCTTCGGATTGATCTCATCGAACCTGACTCTCCCCTCCTTCTCTAATGGGAGAGTAGCCAAGGCTTCCTCACGGGCTGCAGGCCTCCTCCTCCGTTGGGATGCAGCTGCAGGTCTCCTCATCAGCTTGGGAGCCATTCTGCTCCATTCAGCGGCCTCTGCGGCGACCAAACAACTCTTGTTTGGCCCTCTTCACCTGGCCCTTGTTCACCCCTTGGGACCACCGCGGGTGATCACTCACTGGGAGTGCCCCCCTCCAGCCCGTGCTGGGGGCTGATGGAGGCGGATACGCAGGTTCTCTTGGTCCCCACGCAGGAATCGGGCCCTGGTGACGAGGTGGGTGAAGAGGTTCAGCAGGCCTGTCAGGTCTTGCCTTCTTCTCCTTGCCTCCCTCACTGCGGATCTCTGGACTGTCCTCCTCTCGGCGCCTTCGATCTCTTCCTTCTCTGCTCCTCCTCTCTCGGCGGTGTCTGCTACGAGACCTGGGAGACCTTTCCTCTCCCCTACGGCGGCGGGATCTGCTTCTATGGGACTCTTCTCTGCGGCTTCGATGACGATGAGAACTTGAGGCTTTGGTGATTTCCTCTACACCTGGATCTTTTCCCTTTCGTTCGTCCTCACTTGGTTCAACCTTCACTGGAAGAGGCTTTGAAGGAGCAGGGGTCTTGTCAAGATGTTCTGGTCGAGCAGGAGGATGGGCTTTTGCGGTGAGGAACTGAGGATCTGGTTCACTGCCTTGAGGAGGTCCAAGAGCTTGGGAGTTATCACTCCCCTTTCCACTCGAAGGAGCTGCAGGTGGCGCAGCAGCCCCTTCCACACACCCAAACTCAGGGAATCCACCCTTAGCAAGCTCGTCCCTCAGATCACCTTCCAGGACACGGAGCCTACCTATGGCGTAGGGATGGAAACCCGGGCAAGGACCCCCTGCAACGAACAGGCCCAGTACCCTCGAATGGCAGCGGCAAAAGGGGCAGCCACAGTCAGGGCCGTGTACTACCAACCCCCTAAAGCCAGCGCTACGAGAAAACATGTGGTATTTTCATGTTTATACACGTAGGCGTTGGTACATATATACATAAAATTACATCATATATATATATATATATATATATGCAGTACATCATCCTCAATTGTGCATCCAATCACATCTTCATACAAACATCAAATGAACACTCATCAAAGCAAAACACATCCAAAAATAAACCAAATGAAATAATTCAAAAGTCTTCAGAACACAACTAAGAGCTCTTCAACTGGTCCTTAAAACATCTTAAACATCACGTTCACCATAGCCACCCAACCAGCCCCCGCTTGCGGCCTCGTTGGTGTAGCCCTCCAGGTCCATTGCCATGGCGCTGATCCGTTCCTCCGAATGCTGGAGAGCCTGGCAGTCGTGTGTTCATGATTATCAATTGATTAATTTCAGTATGAAAAAACATAGTCTATTAAACACTATTTAGTAATCATTCATCATTTGAATGGAAACAATGGAGAAATGGATTGATTAAGTAATTAGTAGATTTCTCGAAAGAATGTGCAAAATCAGACTTAATCAGTTTAATCCATGAATCGACAGTTAGTAACAGTCAATCCAATAAAAGTCAATCCTTTATCCATACAATGGGTGATCATGGCTATATAAATTCCTATGAATGGATGATCATCGATGACCATCCAAATATGGGAAACTGTGTACCTTGACCATGGCACACAAGCTTCAAGCCACAAAATGCCACACACATTGGGGATTATGGGGAATTTACATGAAATTGACCTGGACAAATGGAGATATATGGAGATGCCCTTAGAACGAGAGTTAATGTGTTTTCCCCTAAAATGGAGATTTAACATCAAACAATTCAGATTGGAGCAAAGATGAAGGCTATCCACCACAAACAGAATGCCAAAATGCAACAATCTCAACCATCTAACCACACAAAATTGAATCTTGAACACCAACAGTGAGGATTGAACCAAGAAAACTGGAGATTTAAACAGCAGCAACTTGGTCAACTTGGAGAATTTGACCTCCGAGAGTGCATGATTTTAATCATCAATGATATTGGCATTCGAAGTACCCAAAAACAAAGGTGTTTGAGCCGCTGAACATATATGAATTTCCAAGCAATCAATCTTTGAAATTTTAATGGATCTTTTCGCCAAGAATGGGGATGCTCATGGTCGGTTTTCTAGATGGGAAGTACCAACCATCCAAGCATTCCTGTGTTTGCCTCATTAAGCACTCATGCATCCCATTTGGAGTATCACTTTTTTTGGGAACCGCCCACATTCATTATGTGTCAACCCTGGATTAATCAATGCTGACTATGAAAAATGAGGGGGTTACCCGGTTACCTTCCAAAATGTGAGAAATTGCCAATCAAAATTGGTACTCGCCTATTCAAAAAGCGGGGGGATTGTTAATCGTGGGTTAATATGAATTTTGATTAAGTTGTAACTGGGGAAAAGGAGGAACTTTTCAAGCACATAGCCACATACTATTCCTTGCACGTCTGACCAGGTTGTATACATGTCCAATTCCCTTCTGAACTCAAAAAAAAAGGGAAAATGGACTTCACTGGGGGAAAACAACTATGAGACGCACATTTTCCATTGTACATCTCATCATTCCGCACCTGGGAAATGGACTCAAGATCTTTCAACTTGATGATGTGCACCATGCGAATCTCTTGCCATGCCCTGGCCGTCGAACACCCAGGATCTATGGCCATGAACGATGGCCCTAAGATCCACTGGCAAAGTCCCCTCACGAAAATCAGAATTACTTTCTTCGAGTGATCCCCACCATGAGTGTGATACAGATTTTGACATTTTTTCTGGAAAAATTTTCTGGCAGGGAAGAGGAGGAGAGGACAACTCTAATGAAATCTACAGACCTTTGGTCTCTAGATTTCATCAGAGTTGTCCTCTCCTCCTCTTCCTCTTGGCATTCTATCTGACATTTTCTCTCACATATCCTCTGACATTCTATNACATTCTATCTGACATATGTTCTGACATTCTATCTGACATTCTTTCTGGCATTTTTTCTGGCATTCTATCTGACATTCTTTCTGGCATTCTAGCTGGCACTCTTTCTGACATTCTATCTGGCATTCTTTCTGGCATTCTATCTGACATTCTGTCTGGCATTCTTTCTGGCATTCTATCTGGCATGTATTCTGGCATTCTATCTGACATTCTTTCTGGCATTCTATCTGACAATCTATCTGGCATTCTTTCTGACATTATTTCTAGCATTGTTTCTGACATTATTTCTGTCATTCTATCTGGCATTCTTTCTGGCATTCTTTCTGGCATTCTATCTGGCATTCTATCTGGCATTCTTTCTGACATTCTATCTGGCATTCTATCTGGCATGTATTCTGACATTCTATCTGGCATTCTATCTGGCATTCTTTCTGGCATTCTATCTGGCATTCTATCTGGCATATCTTCTGACATTCTATCTNGCATTCTATCTGGCATTCTTTCTGGCATTCTATCTGGCATTCTATCTGGCATATCTTCTGACATTCTATCTGGCATCTAGTCTGGCATTCTATCTGGCAAAGCTATCTGACATTCTTTCTGGCATTCTATCTGACATTCTATCTGGCATTCTATCTAGCATTCTATCTGGCGGTTGAGGTCCGGCGTTGCCCACTGGGATCCGGAACTCGTGGTTGAGGTCCGGCGTTGCCCACTGGGATCGGGAGCTCGCGGTTGAGGTCCGGCAGTGCCCACTGGGATCGGGAGCTTCGCGGTTGAGGTCCAGCGTTGCCCACTGGGATCCGGAGCTCGCGGTTGAGGTCCGGCGTTGCCCACTGAGATCTGGAGCTCGCGGTTGAAGTCCGGCAGTGCCCACTGCGATCTGGAGCTCGCGGTTGAGGTCCGGCAGGGTCCACTGAGATCTGGAGCTGGCAGATGAGGTCCGGCAGTGCCCACTGGGATCTGGAGCTGGCGAGGAGGAGGCGGGAGGTGAAGGCGGCAGACCCGCCCCCGCCCCGCGTACAGCTGTGATAAAATCTAGTAACCCTCACCTGGCAGGTGGGGAAAAACATAAGGTTGGTTTTGGATTCTATTTGTCAAAAAACCTAACCACATCTGCTGGATGGTCAGCATGGTCTAGCGTCACCCAAGTGTCTGGAACAGATTGGAGACCATGACGACCAGAAACAACCGGTCTCACCACAGTCGGAGTTGATTTCAGGAAAACATCTGCATGGGAACCTAGCTGGTGTTGTATACGGCAAACTAGAACTTAAAATGGATACATCGGATACATCTTCAGGAACCCTGATGTGTTGGATCTCTTTGTTTTTTTGAAAAGTAATCTTCCCCTCAGTTTCCTTCTCCGTTTTCTGCGACATCTACATCCATCCCGCCAACCCTCACTCAAAGATATGGGTCCAAGGTCTACGACATCAACAAAAAACGGGATGAACATTCATAAATCATCATAAATCCTGGTGCTATCGATAAAAACCCACCATTCCCCTATGGTTTACCCACCATTTTCCAAGGAAATTCCCTCCATTTCCCCCTCTCGCACCTGCAGTGGGTCACCACCGGCTGGCCATAGATGCTCAGCTGTAGCTTCACCGGCGCGAAGGCGTCGAGCCTTGGGCGTATGAAATCCAGTAGATATACAGATATATACAGATATACACACATATATTGATCATATATATATATATACATAAATGTACATATTTTGATTTGATGTAAGTATATATGTTAAATGAGGTTATCTTATATACATGTACGATCTATATATGTATATCATAGGTAGTATCCCTGGAATTGAGGGGTACATGAAAAAAAATACTTTCTTCGAGTGATCCCCACCATGAGACTTTCTTTGGCATATAGTGTGATACAGATTTTGACATAACTTTCTGGCAAAACTTTCTGGCAGGGAAGAGGAGGAGAGGACAACTCTGATGAAATCTAGAGACCTCTTGGCATTCTATCTGACATTATTTCTGGCATTCTATCTGGCATTCTTTCTGGCATGTATTCTGACATTCTGTCTGGCATTCTTTCTGGCATTCTATCTGGCATTCTATCTGACATTCTATCTGGCATTCTATCTGGCATTCTTTCTGGCATGTATTCTGACATTTTTTCTAATATTCTTTCTGGCATTCTATCTGGGATTCTTTCTGACATTCTTTCTGACATTCTATCTGGCATTCTTTCTGGCATTCTATCTGGCATTCTATCTGACATTCTTTCTGGCATTCTATCTGGCATTCTATCTGGCATTCTATCTGGCATNTATCTGGCATTCTTTCTGGCATTCTATCTGGCATTCTATCTGACATTCTTTCTGGCATTCTATCTGGCATTCTATCTGGCATTCTATCTGGCATTCTATCTGACAGTCTATCTGACATTCTATCTGGCATTCTTTCTGGCATTCTATCTGACATTCTATCTGGCATTCTTTCTGGCATTCTATCTGGCATTCAATCTGGCCTTCTTTCTGGCATTCTATCTGACATTCTTTCTGGCATTCTATCTGACATTCTTTCTGGCATTCTATCTGGCAGTTGAGGTCCGGCACTGCCCACTGAGATCTCGATCTGGCGGTTGAGGTCCCGCGCTGCCCACTGAGATCTCGATCTCGCGGTTGAGGTCCGGCACTGCCCACTGAGATCTCGATCTCGCGGTTGCGGTCCGGCACTGCCCACTGAGATCTAAATCTCGCGGTTGAGGTCCGGCAGTGCCCACTGGGATCTGGAGCTCGAGGTTGAGGTCCGGCGTCGCCCACTGAGATCTGGAGCTCGCCGTTGAGGTCCGGCGTTGCCCACTCAGATCTGGAGCTCGCCGTTGAGGTCCGGCAGTGCCCACTGGGCTCTGGAGCTGGCAGCTGAGGTCCGGCAGTGCCTACTGAGATCTGAAGCTGGCAGATGGAGTCCGGCAGTGCCTGCTGCGATCTGGAGCTGGCGAGGAGGAGGCGGGAGGTCCACCCCCGGACCTCCACCCCCGGGAGGTCCACCCCCCGCGCAGCTGTGATAAAATCTAGTAACCCTCACCTGGCAGGTGGGGAAAAAACAAACCTGATACTGTAGCTACTCTCGGATTGATTGAACAAATCACAACCATCATCTATTGTGAGGTGGCTGTGAGGTAGCTATCATCTGGGAACTTTGGTCCAATAATGGTCCAATCATGTCCAAACTGGACACACGATAACGTAAGGCTGTCATCTGTTGGCCAAAAAGGTCAACTTGTTCTGCCACTTGCAGCAGATCGTTACCCCTGTCGATCAGCACCTCAAACCTCCGTGTCATCGGCTTCAAGAATTGAACCTTTCATCAACACTGACACCCTCCCTGTTGCATCCCTCGGTAAAAATGTCACTGCAGTGTATTCACAGTCACTGACAGTGTTTCTGGCAGCTGCACTAGATCATGACTCTCACTGCATCGTAACGTCAATCACAATGACAAGGTGCTCAGGAGTCGTTGGGCACGATCAAACCATGGACGAGATTACAACTGGCCGCCCACTGGCGCGTACATGGTGACCGCAGTCGATCCACGAAATGTTTTGGACAGGAAACTAATGGATTTCAATGGATTTCACTACCACCCATCTTGATAGTTGGATGTTTTTTTCCGAATTTGGGTAACCCGAAAAATAACCAAAACGATGAATTCCTTGGAGAATGTTGGGGTCCTCAATCTCAGGAACCGCACCCTTCATCTTCCACATCAATATCAACCCGTGAAGGGAAGTCAATGGAAGTCACCTTGAAATTTCAATGCTAACCTTCAACCTAATATCTAAGTATGTTTTTATCTAGCTATCTATCTATCCATCCATCTATCTATCTATATCTATCTTGTCTATCTCTATCTATCTCTATCTATCTCTATCTATCTCTATCTATCTCTATCTATCTCTATCTATCTCTATCTATCTCTATCTATCTCTATCTATCTCTATCTATCTCTATCTATCTATCCACCCATCTATCTATTTGTCTATCTATCTATATATTGAAAAATCATATGCAAACAAGTGGAAACTATATATATATATAAATACTCAAAATTCAAAATCATATTCATATTGATCATGACCCCTTGTTGGATGTTTAAACACTACCTATATCTATCTACAAGTTAAATGCTTTGAAACACAAACAGGTCACCTTGACCCGCCCCTGGTGCGTCCGGCAGTTCGTTGCTCAACACCACCGAAGCCGCCGTATGCTTGTCCGCCCGATCTGAGACCTGGGGAGATCCACGGCTTGAAACAGAGAAAACATGGTGATTTATAGTGGGTTTTCCCATTTAAAATGGTGATTTTCCATAGGTAAACATACAAAAAGCTATTGAAAATGGCTATTGAAATAGTTGATTTTCCCATGAAAAATTGTGATTTTCCATAGTTATGTGGCTGTTTACTAGAGGGTAACCACCAAAAAATGACGATGTTCATGGCCAATCTATGCCAATCTTTGATATATGTACGCTGCAAGGCTTTGCGAGTTTGAGCGGGTCAGATTGATATATATATATATATATATTGCATGAAGATGGCACTAAACTCCTGAAAAATAGCCAGCAAGTACAGGAACAAAATAATCACAAATATATAAATATACAAATAAAATGCTCGCGGTTGAGGTCTGGCAGTGCCCATGCCAGAATGAATGTCAGAATAGATGCCAGATAAAATGCCAGAGTAAAATGTCGGATAGAATGCCGGAAAGAATGGCAGAATGAATGCCAGAACAGATGCCAGAAAGAATGACAAAATAGATAGAATGGCAGATTAGAATGTCAGAATAGGTGCCAAATAGAATGCCAGAATAGTATCTTCCGGATGAGATGTCAGTCGAAGTAAAGCAATTTAGTCGTCCAACAAGCCATATATATTGCTGAATTCTCCAACTGGTAAATCAACTATTGAAATGATCATATAATATATTGGCCAATTACATATGATTACATATGAATCTAATGTTTACAATATTGTCATTATATGTTATTATAGATAATGAAACTAAAAATGCTGATATCCCATGGCTGCAACACCTTATAAACCATAATCATAATCTTTGTATCCCCATTACATCAATAGTATATCTCCTTTTCAAGATGGTGACATATATAGACAATATAGTTACACTACATAAAGATAATATTTAACAATATTAAAATCATCATGATATCCCCTTTTCTAGCTATAAACCACCATAAAACCACCAGAATTCTCATCCTTCCACCGCCAGTCCGACCACGGCCTGACACTCCGGCGCGATGCTCCCGGCGCTGCAGGCGTCCGAGGACGCCAGCGCACGTAAGACAGAGGGACAGCTGTCCTAGCGACCGCTGTCATAGTTCATAAGTCCCTAAGTGGGGCTACCCTCTGGTAATGACTAACAGTTGGCTATTGAAAATGACCATAGAAATAATTGATGTTTTTAAATGGTGATTTTTCGATAGCAAACTGTTAGTTTACCAGAGGGTATCCCATATAACTGGATTATAAATATGGTTCTTCACCAGTTACTAAAGGGGAGGATCCTCCAAGTAGTCGGTATTTAATGGCAATATCATGGGAATATATTCCATAGTGGACTGTAGAATAATCATCAATCACAATATGGGTGTGTCTGAAAATTGGGGGAAAAGCCAAAATTCCAATGGATTAAAGCCTTATTTTCCCTACAAAGATGGCTATAAATGGGGTATCTCCTGTTTTCAGACAAACCCATATCACATATCATCATCAGGACCTATGATATATCATGGGAAGAAGCACACATATGATTCTCTATATATAATGAACATGGTTGTGGATTTGTGTATCAATTACAGTATCCATGTCGTTCAATATCATATCCAAATTAGTCCATGTCCATATCCTTTCATATCCACATGCTTTACAATTACGGACGTGTATATGTTTATGTATAGTGGTTTCTACTATATGGCGCATGTTTGAACCACCAACCATGCAGCAAGGCAACATAGGGAAAAACTGGAGCATATCTCAACATAGACTTGCGACTGCCGTCGCTGAACATCAACAGTACCCATGATTCAAACGGATTCCAACCTCCTGTTGGCCATGAACATTGCCAGAAATTCGGGATTGATCCCCATCAAATTGAGGACAAACCAATACCCTCTGGTAAACTAACAGTTGGCTATGGAAAATGGCCATTTCTAGTGGATTTTCCCATTAAAAATTGTGATTTTCCATAGCTATGTTAGTTTACCAGAGGGTATCATATATTATCATATCATATTGTTGGGTTCTGTCTCTCATTCTATCAAAGTGTGTATTCCATTCTATCCCATTGAACCCAATTTGTCCAATAAAATCCGCATACAATGGTTGGCCACATACAATATATCTCACCTTTTCCCACCAATTCCCAATTTCTAAATCGCCATGAAACGCTTGGTTTTAATGTGAGTTAAGCAATCATATAGAATACACCACCTATATGTTCATGGTTGACAGAACCAATTTATGACAAATTGGGCATGATCTACTATTGCTTTACTAACATTACCCTCTGGTAAACTAACATAACTATGGAAAATCATCATTTTTAATGGGAAAATCAACCATAAATGGCCATTTTCAATAGCTATGTTAGTTTACCAGAGGGTACTATTGCTTTAATAACGTTATATGCTTTGTGTCCCCCTTTTTGTTGACCTTCGATTCCGGCCTTTCTCTGTGCGTCGCCGTTGACCACTTTCAGACCCCGCTGACGTTGCCGCCGCGCTAGCGCTGGGGACCTACATCCACAGGCGACTGGTGGCCACGAAGATTAAATTTGTAATATGACATAATATGACTATATGTAATATGATATGTTGTGTATCAAATGTGTAGGTACATGTTTGTGTGAATGTGTATAGTATGTGTATATACATATATATATATATACTACTATTTGACCAAAACATACTGTGTCAGACTTGGACGCACTTAGACCGTTCTTGGGTTGCAAGAAATTCTGTTGTACTTCCTTGGCAACTCGGTTGCAACCAACGACATGTCACTTCAAGAATGATCCTTCACCTAGGTTCCCTCAAAGTCATCTCTTCAGAGAGCCTGGTAACAAAGACAGAGGGCAATTAAACTGGCCATGCAGTGCCTATGTGTTGAATGTCCTGTAAAAAACATCCATGACCATCCTATAAAATCCGATCAAACATCTGAATGTATTCATTATTGAATATCCCATCAAATAATCCATGGATGCTTGCATCTCCGCTATCTCAATATGTTCATTCTTTGACCAGCTTTTCATGGTCAAAATGAGTGGACGACCAGGAAACGTTGCCGCCGCATCGCACGCCTCTCAACGATGACATACTCAAATGCACCCACGAAGCGCCTGTGGCAAAGCATTCAGATGCCAAAGGTTTGTGAAACAAAATTATATGGACATGTCAGGACACTAAAATAGAGGTGCTGTAGCATATAAACCCGGGGATATTTCCAATTGTACATAAGCCTTACATAGGTACATGTAGGTACATCTAATTGAGGTCCCTGAAATGGCCATGTTTCAAAATGTCAACATATCCATTGAAAAGTAAAGATCACCAGGTGACCCTGTGCCGAAACCCGTCGAACTAGAGACTTCTAGATCACCATTTCTCCCAGGTGAAATATTCAAAATTCGAGCTAAGCTTTGCTGGATGATCCTGGATGTCGCTCCCTGGCGACCTCCAAACCGCAGGTTCTATGCCCAGCTCGTTGCGCTTCACGCAGACATGGATGTCATGCGCCAGTTGACCACTTCCTGGAAGAGGTGATTCAAGCAGCGCCAGGTGACTGTGGGGTTGATTAAGGGCGCATCTCAACCACTACCACTACTCACACCTGTGAACAAACTTGCGTGTAGACTGAAAATAGGAGTAATGGTCCTTAAAATTGTGATTTCGAACTGATCAATCACATAAGTCTTATAGTATGACATGACATGTGTTAAAAAAATGTATTAACACCAATATAATCTAATGATACTAAAGACATACCCTCTGGTTCTTTAACATAACCATGGAAAATGGTTAATTTTGGATGATTTTCCCGTTAAAACCTCCATTTAGTTCGGGGATTTTCCATGGCTATGTTAAATAACCAGAGGCTGTGTGCGGAGACCAAGGCAAAGCGCATCAAATCGACCGATAGCCTCTTCAGTTCACGGTATATACGGTGGCCATTTTGGGTTTTACCGGCTATTTAGAACTATAGCTAAAATTATCCTGCAAAATCTCAATAATTTTGTCAGTACTGAAATGCGTGTTTGGTTCTGTTGGGGTCCTTCCAAGCTGTTTGTTGGTGCCTCGTGGTCCACGACCGTGAACATGCCCAGTTTTTTCTACATTCACATACCGTTGAATCTGAATCATGTTGTTGAGTCCTGCAGAAGTGTCATTCATAATGTGACATCAACGCTACTGGATCCCGCAATTTTTAATAGGCCTTTGTATATAAGGCTATTCATTGCCATGGGCACCTCTATTCAACATTAAAAATCTCACGCTTGGATGTTTCTACCTCATTTTATGATATTCCCAAAAAATATCTCCATCATATCGGCCATGGTCAAACAATAATATATAGGTACAAAAATCATCCCATCATCATAAATGTGCTTTCCAAATTAAAATTGATGGATATAGCAAACACCCCGATATGAGCATTGGGGGGATGAACATCCCCGAAGTCATGGGAACATCGTAACCGCCAGTCCGAGTGTGTCCTGCACCCATCTCTACGACCCGAAAGGGCGCTTTCTCTTTCATCTGAATCCACATAATGAAGACCTTGGACACGTGGACGTGGAAACCCAGGGGGATGGGGCCAACATCCTGTTAAGCACCAGTACTTTCACCTCTGGCAATAAAATATTGACAGTTATAGTCACTTCTGTTGCCAGAACAAACAACATGAAACAACAACAACAACAACAACAACGACGACGACGACGACGACGACGACGACGACAACAACAGCAGCAGCAAACAACAAACAGCAAACAGCAAACAGCAAACAACAAACAGCAAGCAACAAGCAACAAACAACAAACAGAATATCCAATATACTGCTTCAGCATCAAACAAACTGATGTTGTTGCAATTGTTACTACATAACCTGCTTCAATTTTAACGTAAATAGGTGTCCATTGCTATGTGAGCTTCAAGAAACACCTCCATCCCATCCCATGAAATACAGTACTGGTTGGTTAATGTCGGTCAAGAAAATTTCTACTATGGGCTAGTCCATAATTCCTAATGGTAGTATAACCTCCAAGACAGATTTCATCACCAAGCAAACCATCAACCAAGCATCACTGATAAATTATATGGACATGTTCAGTGGCTCAAACCCCTTAAAAAGGATAGCTAAATCCCGTTTAAGTACTTTGTCAACAGAGATTCATTTGATTCCCGAACTATTCCCTTAGTTGAAAATCCACTGGATAACTGACTAATCACCAATCAACAGGTGAAAACTAGTTGGCTATCTAGCTGATCCGATCAAAAACAATGTTCCAAATGTTTCAATCAGATTTCATTTCATCATCTAATTATTGATGATTTTCCAAGGTCGGAGATTTCCCACAGCCATGTTTGAGGACAGCGTTGCGGGTAATGGTCCGAGCTTCCCAACAAGGCGGCACAGCACTCGCCCGAAGTGCGGCGACAAGGCCATGGGGTAGGTGGTGTAGTGAGCAAACTCCTGGTCGAAGCTGAAATTTTTAAAGACATGTAGGGTGCCCCCGAGTTAGCTTACATAACAACCAAATTTTATAAGTAAGTAGCTAATTTCTAGTTTATTTGTAGTTTATAACTTATATAACCATGAAGACATGTCATATAGTCTATAGCTGACTATAGCTTGCAAAAAGATATTGCGGATTCCTGTTTTGTTTATGGCAAATATATAAATAACTATTTAGTTAGTGGATTTTAGAAACCAACTTATACCGGAGGGGCATGATCATGCATGAACGGGTGATCAAGCATCAATACATTGACACAATCCCTTCCCCCTAGTATCCCTATATTGCCATTGACCAGGGGTTTATGGGTGATTCCATCTACGGGTGGGTTAACAATCAATACAGGGAACTGGACAAAACCATCACTTGTTTCCTGAAATAGGATAAACCAAGGCAATTGCGGCTAAATCGTCCTGCTTTTTTTGTGCATTGGTTAACATGTCCTACGGTCGACATGGACTGTTTCAACAGGCAATGTGTGTGCATTCAATTTATCTTTGCGTCATCCCCATGTATATACTATAAGAATAATAGTAATAATGATAGTAGTAATAACAATAATAACAATAATAACAATAATAACAATAATAACAATAATAAAATGTGTTTGTAAATGTTTTTTTCTTGAAGGTTTACTTCTCATTTTGAGGTTCACTCACCACCTGCGCCAGGTCTCAACAGCTCCCTGGCCGGTGGCCACCTGCGCCGTCTTGCCGTCGCTCTTGCCCAAGACGCGGCCCGTCGAATAGTACCCGAAATCGTTGCCGTACCTGCCCCGATGGCTCCAACAAAGATTAAAGATGTGCAAGAGGTAAGTTCATTGGATTGGGTTAAGGAAAATTTACAGGAAACCATGGATTTTCCTATGAAATATAGAGGTTTCCTGTAAATTTTCCCTTAACCCAATCCAATGATAAGTGAGACTGGCGACACACTTTTCATGATTGGTACAATGTGGGGATCCCTAGATTCGATAGATAGATTGAACTAGGCCAAGGAAAAATGGATTGTGGCGGGGATATCGAGTCAAGTTGGATGACACATAAATCAACTTACAACATGGGGGAGGCCTAATTGTCTTGGTATGTGTTTACCCAGACATTGATATTTTCAGTGCCTTCGTGTATTTAAACATCACGCGATTGCTCAATTTGGACCAAAGATGCACAAAAAAAAGACTTCAACTAGGTCCCGCATCATTTTTTAACCTGCGTGGACCAACCCCAACCCAGCTGGTGAGGGAACCAACCGCAACCCAGTTGGGAAGGCATCCAAATTGATCTGAAATACGTGCCGTCCCTGTACCATAGACTTTCCATGACAAGTCCTTATATAATAAATGTTTATGTATAAAGTATAAATAAATCATATGTATATTCAAATACATATGAATACAATTGAATACATATACATACATGTGACATAATTGCACTTTTAAAAAACATTCAGAATGTTGCAAATGTGGGTTCCGAATGAAGGGTTGATGTCCGTGAGATTTAAGTTGGCAACCTGCACTGCCTCAAATGGTTCCCATACATCCCAGACTTCCTCAGGGTTGTGGTTCTAATGCATCTGAACCAATAGATGTCCATCCTCCAAAATTGCTTAAAGACTGATGATACACATAAATAAACATTGATATTGTGATTAAGGTCATCACTTTGACGCATACCACAGCCTTAACCATGTCGCTCTGCCCACAGAACCAACACCCAGGAGCCGTACTGCGAATCGGTGTAGAACTCATCCATGCCATAGAATTGATCCTATCAACCAACACTGCCGAGGTGGAATACACAAAAAGCACTACTGTGGATGGTTGCGAAATCCTGCAGCAGTTGGTAACTAGAACTGTAAATACCTGTAAATAATGGGAATACAACAGGACAAACCATTATGGCTGAAAATGGTTGAGAATCCCCTCCCTGTATTTGGGATCCCTCTAGATGAATGGATCCAACATTCAACAAGGATTTCTGTTGGAGACGCTCCGCGCATCCACTTCAGGGTGAAACAACAAAATCTCAAGTACTGTTCAATTCCTATTGATTAAATATGATCAAATATCTCTGTGTCAGGTGAAATCACTATCTCTGTTGATTTCCCATCCAATTGGTGTTGGTTATGTACATCTCCAGTTTGCTTCTTAAATCTCCCTAGTTTTATTGTTTAAGCTCCCAATTGATGTTTGGTGAGGCAGGCTCCATTCACAACAAACATGGCACCCATGGCAGCTGAGCGGGCCGTATCAATCTCGCGTAAGATGATGTCAACCCAGCCTGGGCTGCGAATCATTGGCGGAGTAAACAGCTCCATTAAATATGCGGCTACCAAGTAATATGGCAACCTCAAATATGAATATTCTATTACAATGAATATACACCGTATTCATCATAATTTATGGCCACCCTCCAGTAAACGTACAAAACAACTAAGGAAATCCATGTTGTTTCCATGGACATTATCTACAGTTGATGGATTTTCAAGTAATCATCTTATGCATTTTGGCTGACTGTAGGCTACTCTTACATAGATGCGGGTATTACATGGGATTATGAGGTATCTGTCGGCAGCAGCCAGAAAACTTTTTTTGTGGCCAGTGTTGGGTAATCTGGAGCTGCGAAATCTGTTTTAATTGAATAGGATCAATATCCCATCAACATATCACAAGAGTAGTTCGCACTAAAGTACTCATCCAGTTGGTTTCCCCAGTAAATATTACGTCAACAACACATTTTGCATTAATGAAATCACCAGAGAAACCAACAACCCAACCAAGGTATATCCAGATATGGCGATGGGTCAAAATATATACCCTCTGGTAATTTAACAGTTATTGAAAATGGCCAAATAAACAGTGGATTTTCCCATTAATAGCATGGAGATTTTCCATAGCTATGTTGGTTTACTAGAGGGTATCCCATAGATAACTGGGTTATAAATATGGTTATAAATATAAATAGAATTACACATAAAAATATAAATATAAATATAAATATAAATATAAATATATAATATATATATATATATATGTATGTATATATATATATATATCGAAGCCAGTCACTGCGCCACTGCTCTTGGGTCTGCTCTCGGTGCTCTGCAGCGTGGCTCCCCGTGGCGGTGAGGCGATTGCTCAAAGCACATGGTGCTGATGACAGCACCACTGGCGCACAACCAAAAGCCTGGAGCTCGAGCTCTGGACCTGAGAAAATCACACATTTATTACCGGTAAACTGACTCATAAGGGCACTTCTGACTGAAAAACTGTGTGTTTTTTGACAGCGTATCCATTTCTATAGGCCATCTATACCATGGCTATGTATCCCGCCAAGAGGTCCTTGGGAACAAAACAGAACGATTTACGGTTTTGAAGCGATGATGGTATGGAAATCCGACTACGAAACATCATCTGTACGTCTATTGTAAACATATACATATGTATATATATATATATATATATATTAAAACCTATATATATATATATGCATAAAACACATACATGTGTTAATTTTAAAGAAATGACCATCAACAGAATAACCAGCGTTGCGCTTCATCCCATCCTAGCGGACTGCAGTGGTGGGCACCCCCGCTTTGGGAACTCCGATTGGCCAGACAGCAATGCTCGTAGTCGTAGTAGCCGGACCAACAGCCTGCGACTACCCGTTGAGGCATAGCCATGGTTGGTGGAGGTTCTAAGTGGGTCACATAAGGTTCACAACGGTTTATTAAAAGTTTGAACCACGAACCAAAAGATCATCAGGATCACACATCCTTTATTAGTGTTTTTTGTCAGAAAAAGACATATGAACCCAGATATAAATTTGTAATCATATCATAAACCCATATATACATGCATGCAAATCTGTAAATTCACTAAAATTTCACTATATGATCTAGATATGCATTTACAAATGCACGTCTTAATCATTTATTTGTGTGCGCTCGGTCATCTCATTCGAGCCTGGGTTCCCCTTCTCCCCGTGCTTTTGATCGCAGCCTCGATGGGAAATCTATCGGGATATCATGGGGAGATAAAATTCAGATCCATCAATGAAGGGAAAATCCAATCATTTGGAAGTAATTGGGGATATAATGAATGGTCTGAAGTAATGGATTTTCCAACTAAGTAATAAAACCAATATTATGATCATATTCCAACCATTCATTTGGTGGGGGTGGAGTCAAGGAAGTAATTGGGATATAATGGGGATTCAGGGAGATCTATAGCTGGGATACAATGGTTTTTGACCAAATTACAGAGATTTTACCAGCAACAATGATGATATAAGACTGAACCATACTGTGGGTTACCTGACATAATGCAATGCAATTGTTAAATTTCACGAGGTTTTGGGATTTTGGATTTTTTAGGGCACAGTGGGTTTTAAAGTCAAAATGCATTATTTGGTGCAACCTACGCGCAGGTGGGGTCGCAAGAAAAAGTGTTGA
>BGPT01001923.1:93219-123580 GCA_003297045.1 Symbiodinium sp. clade C Y103
CCAAGTTTGAATCCGTTCAATTTGTAATGGTTACTGGTTGCCCCCTGCAAACCCCTTACAGAATGGTCGGGCATACAGTTTGCCAAATTGCAAAAAAATACAAAAATGGATCCAAAATCATCAAAAAAAAGAGGGCCGGGGTAGGGTCCCCTTACAATATGATTGAACCCACCTGCACAAAATGGTTGCCAAAAACCACTCTGTACGGGCCTTGAGGCTAACATTCTGTAACAAAAACTTCAACCCGGTTTCACTGATCCAAATGGGAAGTGGGTGCCATACCAAAAAAAAGGGCCAGCAGTACATGGATGCCGCATGGAGTTGTGCAAAGTCATGAAAGATCTGTGAACCATGAAACATATTGAAACATTCGTCAAACAAAAGAAACTCTAAAAGATCTACATAAAGTCGGAGCCACCAACTACCAATGGTACCAAATGGTAGATATAAGGATCTCCTAGGTGCCACTCAGCTCGACGCCACAATGGGACGCCATAGATCAACAGCACACAGGTAATCAACCAAAGACGAACCTTTTTTGAAACCAATTCTGCAAGGAACCTCTGTACAAATTAGAGAGCATATCGATCAAATCACGGTTTGTTGGGGAATCCGGGACATGACAAAAGTATATAAAGATAAGGCCTAGACGCCTAGACACTCCACACATTTCCTGCGTGATTGCTTGGTAGTGATTAGAAAAAAAAACAGGTTTCCAAACATATATCAACGTCAACCATTCAATCCTATCAGTTAAAACCAACAACAACAACAACAACAACAACAACAACAACAACAACAACAAGAAGACTCGGCAATCACTTCTTGTGTTGATCCCACAACTTCGATACCCAAAAGAACAAAACAACCAGTGGCTCAGTGGCTTCTGTGTTTCCTTATATACCCATGTCAAATTACAGGATAGAAGTGATGCTACCTTCATAGCACATTCAAGCACTTGGATGTTCCTTGGAGCATGAATTTGTACAGTAAAGCCAATTAAAGCCTCATCGTGGATTGCACGTCCATTTTCCAAAGGTTTCATTCCCCCGGTGTTGTAGGTGATATTCCCAAGCGAAAAAAAACAATTCAATTCTAAGATAATTACACATGTTCGACCCTTTTCATGGGTGAGTAATTACCACGAATGATGCAGCGTATGGCAAAGATTGACTCATCATAACCTACCATTCACCCATATTGACCCATATTGACGCACATCTTGATGCTTAAAATACAAATGGGTTGGTTGTCGACCGACCCAACCCAGCCATTTACCTTGCTAAGGTCTTCATGCTTGGCTGGCTGTTTATCCATATCTATCATTGGTCATGTTCTTATTGTTCTTCACTAAATTACTTTTTTTCTGAGCAAAATTATATTTCTGTCTTGGTTAAGTCCCCGTTGCCTTCTGTTCCCACTTATCATTGCCTCTATCCACATGTCCGTTTCTCCAATCCCTCATTGTTCTTTTAAAATCAAACGGAAAAAAAAACCTTTAGTTTGATTTAAGAACAATAAGGGATTGGAGAAACACACGTCCAGTCCCTTCTTTTCTCCAATCCCCATGTGTTATTTTCGAAAAAAAAGGACCCTGACCGGAAAAGCCACAACGCTTGCGACGCAACGAATCGCCCGGGTTCCCCGAACCCAGCAGAGTTCATTGGAGATGTCGTAGGGTGCCAAGTCCCCACTACGACGGCGTTTGGAGCCGCGCACCTAGAGCTGCAGCGTTTTAAACTGGCGGATTTTATGGTGATTGAATGGCGATTTCAATAGGAAAATAATGGTTAATAATGGTGAATCACTAACAATAATGGACACTGAATAGAATATTGAATGGAATTCACCCCTCTGGTTACAAGGCAGAGGGTATACCCTCTGGTGTCATCAAACGTTGCTGGCATTGGAAAATCCCGAACTAGATGGCTGGGAAAATCATCTTTGAGGAAGGGATTTTCCAGGTAGCCACGTTTGATTGCCGGAGGGCAGTACTACCATTTATATTGGGGATTATCATAAGCCAATATTGGAATCAACAAAAATGGTTCAGTGACTATATATCTACATTGTGATTTGTATGGTACGTTTGCTGGGAAGATGACCAATTTATGGGAATATATGGGAATCGATGGTTGCTTAAGAACGGGAATTCCACATCATGGAGAATAATGATCTCCGACATATTGGATTGTGCAATCCCCATCAGCTGGGGTTGGGATCCGTCAGGCTTCTGTTGCTCGGATCTGCTTGAAGCTCGTTCACGAAGATCGCTATTCTTGAGAGTCAAATCATCAACTCCCCCCCTGTTTGTTGAATTAATTCATCCTGTGTTCGTTGGTCAAATCTGATCAAATCAACATTTTTTGTTGGTTAAGAGCACATTTTTGCTGGTAAAATCCCATGAAATCACCATTTTTTGTTGCTTAAATCCCATTAAATCCACCATTTTTCTCATCTAACTCCTCCCATTTTTCCTTGTTCGATCCCACGTCATCTCCCACGTTTCGGCCTTGGCAGAAACCGCCGCCTCCGCCGCCTCAGCGGCCAGTTTGGCCACATCCGCCGCCTGGGCAGTTTGGGATCCACTGAAGTCGTAGGAGTTGCTGCGAGTGATAGATTCTAAATGATATGATACGTATATGATATGTGACAATTCATGATAGAATTTATGATATGATGTGTATATATATATATATATAATTTCTAAATGATCATTCTATTTATATATACGATAATTATATGATACTTATCATCTACTGCAATATTTATTATCCATATAGTATATAGAGATACATATATCATCATATATACATATATGCCTTAGTGGATGATGAGGCATATAAGTGATATGATTGGTAATATCTGATTTGAATCATTGGTGCTAAGTTAAGTTGGGTCGAAACTATTGACGCTTTGATTTGAAATCAAATTTACCTAATTGTGTGGCTCCATGTTTGGGAATGCCGTTCCAGTTTTGAGTGCCACAGTTGTGGGATTACATCCCAACTTATGGGGGTTGTTACCATGGTTCTTCCCATTAACAACCCTGGTTAGTTTTATCCTATCATATCCTCATGTTATCCCCATTATCCCCGTATTGTTGGTCACGAAACCCAACTGCACTCACAAGGAAGGCAAATTCCAATATGTCCCATTTATACCCAATGATATTCCCACGATATCTCCACTAAGCCGCATTGTGGGAATTAGACCCTACTTGAAATATCAACTTGAGTGAAATTCATCAAAATGGATTAAATACTCACGATAATCCCATGATACCCCATGATATTCCAAGTTTATATCCCCTATATTCCTATTAATGTTGGTAAAACAATAATAAACCATCCCCAATTTCACCATTTCTATAGCTGGGATTTCAACCATTCCCAGTCATGGGTGGTTTATTGTTTTACCCACATTACCCTCTGGTAAACATACAAAAAGCTATTGAAAATGTCCATAGAAATAGTGGATTTTCCCATTAATAGCATGGTGAATTCCCATCATTTTTTGTATGTTTACCAGAGGCTATGTTCTCAATGAGTTAGTTAACTGCTATTTTACCACTATATTACCCTCTGGCTTATTGTTTTACCCACATTAAACCTGATTCAACCACCGTTTTTCGATGGCGAAGTCCCAGCCGTTGATCCCAAAAGGCACCTCCAACGGGACGAAGAAACGGACGAAAAAAACGATCCCCGCGAGCCATGGAGGCCAGCGCCTTGGTGAGAAAATGGGGAGGTAAAGTGATGGTACCCTCTGGTAAACTAACAGTCCCATTAAAAATGGTGATTTTCCATAGGTAAACATACAAAAAGCTATTGAACATGGCCATTTTATGGTTGATTTACCTATTAAAAATGGTGATTTTCGATTTTCCATAGTTATGTGGCTGTTTACCAGAGGGTACCCATATTTTTGTGGGGATCGGACTATCTTATTGGGATTATCCTGAAATACCAATATTCTGGGACATAAAATATGATGAAATATGACAATGGGATCAACTGGCAATTGTACAATAAAAAAAAAAAGTATGAAACCAGCAGAAATGGTACACAACAATTTCGTGGGGATCTCACCACGAGATGTGAGACATTTTTGAGAGAACTGGGGAAATCAACCAACAAACTTTCGGATTGAACCAATTGATCAATAGTTCGTTGATGGGTTAGATCATGAGATTCAAGTTAACAGTTAGTTGGTGCTTAAACCAAATAGTAGGTGGTGCTGATCTCTACTCAGCGTGCCTTGCAACCACTGTAGATATTTGCTTTCCTTGTCTCAACTGGGGACCGAAAAAGATGAAGCAACTGGACTTTCCACTTACCAGTTTGTTTCCCAAAGGCCAACTGATGCCAGGGTGACACGGTACCTGGTTGCTGGTTTCACCCAATGGAGATCAGTAGCCCAATGGGGGTTTCAATCCGCCAGCCAAATTTGTAATTGCTATACTCATTTCGCATCATTAGCTAAACGGCTAAACCCAATTTATTGTGTCGTCATTCCCCATGTTTGTGGAAACCCCATATCCAACCAACTATGTGTTGATCTACACGACATGGCAGCTCCATTATAGAAGCAAGCGGCCACAACGCTGCCATGCCATGATGCCGGCCGCAGCCGGCCTACAAAACCAAAGGTGAAGCGGGTGATGTTTGAACCCAGGATTTTGCTAAACCACCAGTTTTGTTTTTGTGGTATTTATCACTATTTTGGGGCTAACCCCAAAGAATAAAGAAGTGAACTAGTCAGGGTTTATTAACCTGGGATTGACATTACAACCCCGCTGATCAGCAGTAGTTAAGGTTCTGGTACTTTGCTGGACAAATCAGGCGGGGTAAGGACCAGCCATTCCAAGGATGCAACTTGCGTTGCTTGCATTCTGCTTGTGTTTCTTGTCACTGTGAAAAGCATTGGCCAATGAAATATTACATATTTGTTTGGGCGTCTTGTAACTTTTCTGACAGCACCATGTCTGGAAAATGTTGAAGGGATCATCATCGCAGGCAGGATGGACAGTAAACCAATTGAAACCACTAACCCGCATCACTTTGCGTTCTATCAATCTATCTGAACGATTTCAGGAGCTTCATATTGCAACCTATCTCCAGCTTCGAACCAACATGCATGCAGGCGAGAACGAATCAGTGTTGAACATCGACAAACAGAGTTTGTCAAGCCAGAGAATCGCAACCCAGTCATGTTCCCAAAAGCTGACAGATTTCGTGCCGCAAGAAGTTTCCTGAGAGCACAAAATCGTTGGTTTGCTCTTCCAACCCTGATAATCCCAACGATAAACTCAACTTCTTGTGTTGACGTAGGTGTTATCTATGGTTATATTATGTATTGAAACAAAAAACATATAGGTACAGTTTGTTGATATATCCAAACATTGCCAGCTCGAGCCAGTCTTGTCACGTCCTTTCAGGTTGATGTTACTGGTTATTATTGGATGATTGTGGTTGAAGCAAACTGAATTTGGGTATGATTTACACTCACTTTATTTGCTGCCATTGGGGCTATTATCTTTGGGTTGTATGATAAACTGCAACCAAATTTTGGTTGATGGTGATCATTCACCAGACCCAACCGGGGTTTGTTCTTGGGATCTCTTCGCACCATAGTAAGCCCCAGAAACTCTGATGCAGCACCTTGTCTTTCAAATACACAAGGCGTCTGAGGAAATTAAGTGGCTCAAATCATGTGCAACCTAGACGTAGTGATCATGCTTCCAACCAAAGCAAACAAAACGGATTTTGTACCCAATTATCCCAAGCAAATTCAAATAATCCTATTATCTATTCCTGTATTCTAGTAGGCGAAAGTATCTTATCATTATACCCAATTTATCCATATTAATCCCAAGTATCAGATCCAACTGAGCTCGTTCTGCAATACTTTTCGGCGCTGCGATCACAACCTGCGCCGGCCATCACAGCAACCTGCGCAAATGAGCCGGTTGCACGGTGAGTCCTGATAAGCATGAATTACATTACAAACAGTTTAGTATGTCACCAACATTTGTATATGGAGATAATCACCGTAACTGATTGTACATTCATATATTGTTGTTTCTGCATCTTGTTCAAATCAAATCAATCTATCAATCTATCTATCTACCCTCTGGTAAACTAACATAGTTATGGAAAATCACCATTTTAAATATGAAAATCCACTATAAATAGCCATTTTCAATAGCTTTTTGTATGTTTACCATAGGGTACATATTTTAAACATCACCGTAGCAAGTTCCGATGCCTAGCATCATGCCGTCACAGCAGAGCTTCTAAGAACCTCACCGTTCCGCGGGGTCACGGAGCGTCCCCGGAATCGCCAGGAATTGGCACAGAAATATGACCTGGGTATATCGGGTATATCCCATACATAACTGCGGAAAAAATATGGTTCTTACCATTCTTACCTTAGTTACTTAGAAATTGGGATGCATAGTTACAAGTATCCTGAACTGACAGTAGATGGTTTCGCTTTTGATACTCAAACGATATGAAACGTATTATGCTTGAAAATGGAAAGAAATGATCATGTGATGTTTTTGGGTGTTGACTTCGACAGGAGTTCATTTAAGGTGGACTGATCTTTTCGCCCGACTTCCCCTTGATTCTACTTCACTAACATTCTATAAATGACCTGGTGCTATCAGACCCTGGCAATTAGTAAATGATGAGCAACTAGCTAACTGTATTGGCTCTCACATTTTCTAGAAAAAAATGTAGTGATTCACTAACCTGAATAGTTCAGCCATCTTGAGATATAGTTGCCCCACTCCCCCAATCCAATTCCAGTTGCAAACATCATGATCAAATTTATCCAGAGAAATGTCATTAAATTCAATCCCTGTTATGTTGATGTATAAATCCGTGTATCCCCGAAATATCCTCATTAATTAACCTCTGGTAAACTAACATAACTATGGAAAATCACCATTTTTAATGGGAAAAATCCACTATTTCAATGGCCATTTTCAATAGCTTTTTGTATGTTTACCAGAGGGTATGTCCCCATTACTTGAGGGATCTTGAGCAGTCCAAGTTGTTGGGAAAGACCATAGGACGGCGGTGAGAAATCCCAACTCGTGAGGCCTTAGATCCCATCGTTGTACCCGTTAACCCCAACTGCACCCCAACAAGTCTTGGTAAAATTCATGAATTCAATATATCCACCATTATATTCCCATATATATTCCCAAGAAACCAAGTTTTTTTTTCATGGTCAGATCACCATTTTAAGGCTACTTCAAATCCATATTTTTCTTGACTCTCCCTGACTCATCCTGGCCACCCCGCCTTCAGGATCATGTCCCAAGAGCTGTAGAGCAGCGCAGCCTGGTTCATCCCAGCTTAGTTCACTCCAGGAGGGAACATGGCCCCCATTTATAACCAGGGTTATAACCTGGTAAGGTTCAGCCACCAGAACGGGATTTTCTTTGCTAAACATTATAGAAATGAAATGGATCATATCTATTTCAAAAAAAGTCCTCGATCGTTCTAGTTTTTCCTGAAACAGAAGGGATCCAAAAACGACTGGACCCGGTACGAAACCAGGGGAGGTTCTAGGGGGTACCATGACCTCAAATGACGAACTCAGGGGCAACCTCGGAGACTTGACCGGGCCATAAAGAAATGGCTGGTGAAGGTGTATCTTGTGGCATATGGGGGTCCCTCAGAATGGAGGTACCCCAAAATGGATAGTCCATAATGGAAAATCTTATAAAAATTGATGATTTCGGGGTACCGTTCAACACATGACTGGAAATAATGTTTTTTCTTGGGGAAAAAAACAAGTTCTTGAAGAGCTCATTGGTTGAGCAAAATTTGACACATTTGTGCGGGTGCTTCGAAATTCAAAGTTGGGCTGTAAATTCGGCATGCCAAAATCCAAATTCGGAGGTGTGAGTTTGCAATTTAAAATTCTAAGTTGAGATTTATGGCAGCAAATTCCAAATTGCAATGCAGGGGTTTAAATTTGCAATTTGCAGCTCTAAATCTTAAATTTGCAGCCTTAAATCTGCAATTGGCGGCTCTAGAGAGTTGGGGCGCTAAATTTGAAATCTGCAGCCCTGAACTTGCCATTGCCGGCTCTAGACTTCAATCTTGGGCTTTGAAATGCTTTGAATTTAGATGATAAGGTTGTCCATATAATATACTGACCGATTTCTGAAAGATAAGCCAACGCATGAATCCAATACTAGGTCCATGTTCAACCCCAAACGCAGGACTGAGGTGAAATCTCTGGTTTCTACATATATACCCTCTGGTTATTCAACATAGCCATGGAAAATGACCCATCTATAGATGATAGACATGGTGATTTGCCTATTAAAGATGGTGGTTTTCCATGGCTATGTTAAATAACCACAGGGTATATATATATATATATACACATATTTTGTGACTAGTCATTGATTCTAAAACCTTGACATAAATGATCACAAACATGTCTTCGATCAATTGAGCTTGCGAAAGTGTGTCCAAATGACTAAGATCCAGATTTGAGACCAGGTCTCAAACTCTTTAAGGCATAGGTATTTGGATCTTGAGTATGGGACCGCCTTTGGATACATCCAAAATTCATCCCAAATATCCCTGTGATAGTACTTTTTGCACGATGATCTGCGCAATCTCCCATCCAAGTGTAGATATATCATCTACCAACAACCCCCAATTCCGCCATGATTTTTCAAACCACCTTACCCAGCAAAACCCCAATTTCAGATCGTTGCTTCATCAAACCCACCCGTTGGGCATCATATGGAGGTTTCCTAAAATGGGGGTACCCAAAAATGGATGGTTTATAATGGAAAATCCTATTCAAATGGATGATTTGGGGGTACCCCTATTTTAGGAAACCAAGATGGCTCCCACGAACTCCAGGGAATTTGAGACTTGAAGCCCTGAAGCCGTCAAAATGGCGTCACGGACCCACTGTAGATATACCAACAATCCAATTGTTTGCCTATCTTTTGAAGCCAACTTACCCAGCAAAACTTTCAAAAAATCGCTGCTCCATCATCATCTACCTGTTGCTTAAACCCTCCGTAACCACCATTTTTGTGGCTCAAAAACCCCTTTTGCTTGGTGAAATTCTGGTGAACTGCAAATTTTCCGGTTATCATCCATAAAATCCATCATTTTTCTGGCTTTCAACCGCTTAACCCCTACATTTTGGCTGGGATCATTCGCAAATGCCGCCCTCGAAAGACATCCGGGGCTTCCCCGACCCACAAGGCCCACTTGAAGGGTCGCAGCTCTTCGGCCACCTGAGCGATTTATGGAAGATGTCAATATGAGAAATACATTCTCTATATATATATATATATATATAAATATTATACCCTCTGGTTCTTTAACATAGCCATGGAAAATCACCTATAAATGGAGGTTTTAATGGGAATATCATCCAGTATATGTAGGTTTCCGAGAATAGGGGTACCCCAAAATATCAATTTTCAATCCGGATTTTCCATTGTAAACCATCCATTTTTTGGTACCTCCATTTTTGGAAACCCCCATATATATGTATATATATAGAACTACTAGACATAACTTGATATATGTCAAAACATATATGGAATATCAAATTCATCATATATGATTCATTATATATCTGGAATATAGAACGTATATATGCATGTATCTATTTATTTATTTATTTACTTATATATATATATAGACTATCACAAATGGGAATGGACAATTATCTGTTTCAATAATTATGCACGGGATATGGGAAATAAATGTATATCTGGAAATAAACACATATTTCACCAGCAATTTAGAGAGTTACAGTGAAATATGGGAGTTTTTTTAAAAAAAACTCATATAGAATGGACATCTCATACAACATCACATATCTTATTCACCATTCCTATACCGAAAAACAATACCACGTTCCCAGGATCGAGCCTTGCTGCAGCTCTTTGGTGCAGGTCCATCGGTGGCACCACGCAGTTCCTGGCAACTTTCATCAACGACTTCAGGTGACTTCCCAAAAATTGGGAGTGACCTTGATCTATCCAAAATTTGGGATTTACTCTCTGGTAAATTAACATAGACCCTGGCAGATAGGGATTGGAAGATTAGTTTCCTCTAAAAATAGCTATTCTCAGGGTCTATGTTAATATACCAGATCATCCAAATTTGGGATTCAGGATGGAGTTCAAGCTGATGGATGGTGTAGCATCCAGCAACCTGGCCTGCCTGAATCTGGGCTTCAGTTGGTCCCAAACAGCTTCTCCAAGTTAGGACAGCTGGCAATTGCAAAAATGCTATCTTCGACAATTTGGCATTACGGATGGCCAGAAGGTACCAAATATCATCAGATATCTAAGTGTTTCAAAATCAGAATCCCCATATTTCATGATTGACTATATATGGTATATATATAGAATAGATATATGATATATCTCAGTGTTACTAAGGTGAATCCAATTGTCACAACGTCGAATTGTTGCACCAACCCCGGCCTTCACGAGGGCGCCCCTGGCATCTGCGAGCAGCTCGTGCCGGTCCTGGTGTTGGGATCGATTTGGAAGAACCATGGGAACCTCTCCAGCTGTTGGGAAAATATTGGGAAAATGTTGGGAATATGTTGTGAAGATGTTTTGGATCGTTTTGGAGAATTTTCAGACAACCAACGTACATGTCGGGGATGTTCAGACCCAACTCTTCGGATAGTCTTGGATAGCTTTGGTGTTTAGTCCTAGTATTCCTCACCCCTGCGCATTTCCAAGCTATCAAAGTGGTGAAGTGCTGCACGAGAAACAGCCGTGGAACATGACATGGAACATAACATTGGAGCAAGGGTGCGTCTGAAGATGGAGGATATCGAGATATCTGTAAAATTACATAAATATCAATGAATCGGCAATTTTCATGGAAACCATGATGGTTTCAAATTTTCAGACAAAGCCACATTCTGCTTTTACTCAAAACTCCCAACATAAGAATGCCGTATCGCTCCGTCGCATTCATTTCCCCTCCACGCCTCCCAAAAGAAAAGCACGGCCCAACGCGCGCACATGAAGGCAAAGTATGCTTTGCCCAAGATCGATTCGATGCTTTCCTCTGCAGGGTTGTACCAAACACCCGAGGCACAATGGGGGTAAACTGACAGATCTAGCTACGTGGTGGTTCATCCCACTCAGTAGGTTACAAGATGTTATAACCGCAGTTGTAAGTGGATGAATCCTACTTATCACATTTACAACTAGGGATAAAACCTACTCAGCAAGTGGGATGAGCCACCAAGTATAGAATATGATGATAGACATGTGTGACACGGTCGAAAAAAAATATAGTCATGCGTCCCATAAGGGGACTCTTTATAATGGGATATAATGGATATATAGATCCTGATTCATGGATTGATGAGAGCATCCCCAAAAGGTTCGTATCTCATCTCATCCATCTTTCGACCATGCCTATTGTAACCTATAGTTATATTGATAGACATATATAACTATGGTCAATGGGTTGGTTAATGGGAAAATTTACGGAAAACCCTTATATTTCATGGGAAAATCCATGGTTTCCTGTAAATTTTCCCTTAAACCAACCCAATGATATGGAGATCGTGTGATTCAGTGATAACATGTCAATGTGATAACCCTCGTGATACCTGGTGTCTACAGCATGTCGTCACTACGAAGCCCGTTCCTGGAGAGGGGGCACTCCCAAAGGCTTGACAACTGGAACCCCGAGTCATTGTTGCTACCAGTGCATCATTGAGATTCTATCAAAATGGCAGATCAAAGGTAGACGTAGCGAGAAAAGAAACGGACAATCTTTGGATACCGTTGCTTTCAGGGCCTCCTGGGCCAGACAACAAATTACTATTTAGCACCAACCAAGTACAGACTCAGTTGTACAGTAGCTGCCAAACAAACTTGTATATATATATATATATATCTATGATTCGCAATATGTAATAGAATAACAATGCATATCATAGTACATCTAATTATATCTAATATTATCTAATTATATCTGTATCTCATGAGTTTTACAACAAGATATAAGAAGAATCCATGGCCAGTCACACAACTTCTCCGTTGGCGCCTGAGCGCTCTTGGGGAGCCAACTCCAAAGCCTGAGGAGATCACTGGGGATCGTCCCGGGATCCTTTGCAATATATAATATGGTGGTTTCCTAAAATGGGGGTACCCAAAAATGGATGGTTTATAAATGGAAAATCCTATTAAAATGGATGATTTGGGGGTACCCCTATTTTAGGAAACCTACATATAATAATTGATCATAATTTATAAATAGCATTACTACATGAGTATCTATATCATTCTATATCCGGTATGTGACTGGGATTGTGTATGATAATATGTAGCATAGATAGATTTTACATTATGATACATTGTGAATACATGAAAAATGATACGTTTTCAGAATTTGTCGTATGCATGTATTATTCCGAGTACTGGACTGAAATAATATCATAGGATTGTGGTAGGATGGTTTACAGGGACTTGAACTATCGTAATAGTTATTCAAAATTAGTGCTATATAAGAGATTCAAAGGTGTCTACTTAATGCTATTTATGTGCACTTGCAGAACATTCAGATTTGAAAGGACACATTTGGTAAGAACACATATCGAACATGTGTAACCATTATTACAATAGTATACAATAGTTGAAAAACAACAGAACCACACTGGATTCTCATGGAGGTTCGATCCCCAGCCAAACCAAGCCAAAAAACCAAACACAACTGAAATCACATGCAAATCAGGACAACCATCAAACGAAAGAGTTCCACTCATTTTCTTAGGTCGTCGGTGGCTGTCTCTGATGCCAAGTTTGGCAAAGTCTCAGATGCCACTACAATGCCAGACATGGCCCTTTGAAGTCCTTTCACACATCACGTGTCCATCTGAGGTGCCGAGGGGTTTTCCTGACCCCCAATGGGCCACACATCTCATCCAGTCCATCCAACTCCAAGAAGAAGTTGTTGTAAACGCGCACCAAGCGCATGCCTCTGCTGCAAGTAGGTGTCGCACGATGCGACCAACAGTGGTCGAAGTGTAACAAGGTTATGTACGAGTAGATGGAGGTTCTGTGTCCTCCAAGGTCTCATAGTAATCATCAAGTTGCACAATCAGGTTCCATCCTTGATGGTAAAGACGGTCACGAGTCAACACTTGCTAAAGCAGCAATTGTATTTCGAGCTCCACGATTCATCTGAAGCCAGCCGAGCATGATCAAGCTGCCAAGGATTTGCCACGCACGAAATTGAAGTCGAATATGAAGAAAAAACAAATTAACGGGTGACGATGAAGATCACCACGGCCCCACCTGAAAGGATGATGCCTGTAGCAACCTCGAACAAATTTATAGATGCAGCGAGCTCTGAAAGGAGTTGGAGCAGGTAAGGTTGGTTGGACAGGTGGGTACTGCAGCTGCTTTAGTGTTTTTTGGCGTGGAAACGACTCCAACCGAGCGTGCTTCAGCAAAAGGCCACATCGCAGCGGCCAAATCGATAGGTCCGTCAAGACAATAAGTGTCCCCAGATCTGGCTTTACTGCTGGTCTTGGACATTTCTGGTGAATTGATACACGGTTTCTCAAGTGGAAAACAACCATGGTTTCCCAAGGTGAATCATCTACAAAATGGTGGGTGTTTTGTCAGAAATTCACCTGGACTTTTTTGTATCAACATTTCAGGAACCGACTTCGTGGAGGTACCTACCATATCTAAGGCCTAAATTTCAGAACGAAATTTCAGGGGATATGCCCCCAATTTCTATGGCTTGAAAATGCTACAGCATCTCTGTTTTAGGCTCCTCCAATTCCCATTGGTAATTATAGTTGCGCTAGTTGTATACAGTTGTTATATGTTGTTATCACCATTATTGTTCACCATCATTATTCTTATTCACGATCCTGTAGGATTGAGGTCGTTACAATTTATCCAGATTTGCTAAAGAGTCTCCCCTAATCAGGTAACTGCTGGCCCCCAACCCCCAAACCGCTCCTCTGCCGGCAGCGCCGGCATTTGCACCTGGTAGAAATGGATCTTCATTGGGCAGGGATTGTGAATGATCTTGGATGGGAGTTTGGGACTCCAAGTTTCACTTGACAATTGATACAACACAATTAAAAACAAATCATAGTAGATACCGGTAACGCTAATCCCAAAAAATGAAGACATCCATGAGACTAGTGGCCCAGCAAGTTCCGATTTTTTTTATCTCCGCCAACTTGGTCATGGAAGAACTTTCTGTAGATTGTCTATGTCTATAGTCAGCCCCCAAAGAAATAGAAAGTTGGTAAAATCCCAAAATAGTGATACATTACATTAATTACTTCTATATGTTTTTGGGAATTACTCTTTCTCTAATACATGTACATATATAATATATACATAATTATTATCATACATGTGTGAAGTTCAAGCACACCAGATTCGATTACCAAACAGCCAAAAAGTGGGTAAAAGTTTGGTTCCCGCTGCAGCCAGGTGGGAACCGCTCACGAGGAAGCTCTGAAGTAGGCACCGCTTCACATATCGTTATTTAACATAGCTATGGAATCTATGGCCCATTTGAATATAGATGATAATCATGATGATTTACCTAGACCTCTGAAAAATTGTGATCCATCACTTTTGTATGAAATAAATGGGCTACACTGGGTCTCCAACAGGTCCACTTGACTAGCATTTTTGATTGCCTTGCCGGTGATTTGACATAGCCCTGGAAGCCATGACCCATTATAGATGAAAACCATGGAAAATTTATAATAATCTTGCTCACCATCATCATCTATAAATAATACCCTCTGGTTATTTAACATAGCCATGGATAATTGCCCATTTATAGATGATTTGTAGTGATTTCCCTATTATAAATGGTGGTTTTCCATGGCTATGTTAAATAACCAGAGGCTACTTGTCATTTATTAGCCTGCGCCCAAGCATTTTAGCAGGGCTATAGACACCAATAAATTGACAATGAAGGCATTAAAAATGGCCCTGTCCAATCTCATTACACGAATACACTAGTTGGTTTATTAAATATAGTTTTCCCTACTATGGGTTATGATAATCTCAAAAAAAATATTTCATAACCAATCAACAATTCTTGTTAACAGCTAAATTCACCAAGGATGAACGCCAATCCCCCTGGCACCGCGTCAGCAATCCCATGTTGAGGATGCCATGGCGGCAAGCAGAAACGGGACTACTCAATGCTAATCAAATGTAGTTCCAACTAATGTGAGGACTTTGCTTGGAAGGAGTCACACATGTCACACATGTGCTGCCGAAGTTCGTATTCTACTGCTTCGATACACAATGATTGACTTCCCTGACTTTCAACATGTTTCAACCATGCACCAGCGTTTTTTTCCATGTTGCCTTCAAAGTTTCAAGTCTGCTCTGTTGGGACTCTGAGCGGAGCAAATCAAGGATTGGTGATGATCCAAGCTGAAAATCCGTTGGACTATTCTAATTACAGCCAACTGATTACAGCCAAAAACACCTAAAAAGATGTACCAAAAAAAATACATAAAAATGGCACGATGCATTTTAGTCGGGTTTTCTTATCTTTCTTGGTTTTGTTATAATCATTGCTGCCGACATGATCACTGAGCAGAGAATCGACTATGCCTTTCCGTTGAGGTGGCGGATAGGACGACACACGGTCAAGGTCGTGGTCTCCATGGTGCTATCAAAAATGAAATGGTAAACATATGTAAACATTTGTAAACATACGTAGAGTTTCCACAGATCATCCGTGTCTGGTTCATTTGAGCAGTGTTCAAAATCCCGTCATTCCATTGAATCCTGGTTGGTTAAGAATGGGATTCCCCCAAACATTGGATTATGAAAAATCCCCAATATATAAAGGGTAGTATAATCCCCCAACTAATCATCAACCAACAGGGGTTTTGAACAAATTGACGCCCAAACATCTCCGGCCAACTCATGCGTGCTGCTGGCCAAGATCACTGATTTCTGAGGCTTGTGAAGTTGGGAAATGAGCACAACAAACATGGAATGATCATAGGGAAATGAAACAACTAACACATGAAATATGGAATGATAGTACTATATAGTACTAATTACTATAATTAATACTGAACAATATGGAAGTGAAATTTCACCACTGGTTCAAATATCCTTTATCCTCAACACATGGATCGTTGAAGCAAGAAGAAGCTGCAAAAGGTGTCTAGGGAGAAATCAAACAAGAACATTATTCCCCCAAGAAATGCTGGTAACTTGACATATTATAAAAATTCACCATTTTTTAATAGGTAGGTCATCTATTTCTACGGGCCATTTTTTCTGTTCCTCATAGCAAACTTTTCAATTACCAGAGGGTAAACCAGCCATTTATTCGATTCACCGAAGGCCATCAGCCCGTGTTTAAAAAAAAAACATAGTCAAGTCAACATAACCAAAGCTATGTGGCAATTTGACCAATGGTTGTGTCATTTCACCAGAGCTATCTGTTTTATAGCGTGAAACGACCAGAAGCGCTCCAGTCCGTAATTCACGTTTTCGCGCTCCGACCGAAGCGCAAGGCGTCCCAAGATATTGAGATTATCCATGTATATCCATTGTCATTTTCAACAACATCTATGAAATTGCATAAACATCTAGTAGGGACGTGTCCTTTGGGATGGGATGAGTGTCCAAGCCATTGATGCACTGCACATTTTTCTTGGCACCGATGAGGTCAACGTTCCGTTCGAAGTTTTCGGCAGGGAGTCTGTGAAGTTTACAGTCGCATTCTCACGGCCGAACCCGCTAGATAGCTAAGGAGAAGATATTATTCTTGGTGAATATATTATAGATCTATGATTTTATCTACTTCCTACATTTTGGCCAAATTGGAGGCAGTATCATGCAGTGAAGCGGGTGTGACTGAAAAACAACAAATGAAGACTACGACACAACTATGGCATAGGCCGGCTATACCCTTTTTGTGTGGACCTTGTCCAGTTTGTGTGCGGAGGGTACGTAGCTGAGAAGGTATGCTATTCCAGAGAACATGGGTTGACGACAATCCAGGATTAACATGTTCTTGCTGACAGAATTGTTTATGGAAACTGCAAACCCCAAGCAAGGACCAAAATCAGGATTTCATCTCACTGAATTCCGAATCACATGTTCAATGCGTCGCTGAACATGATCATCAAACTTTTCATGTGCAATGGCAAGGATTAAGGTTTAATCCGTTTCCTTCCTCTCATTTCAAAATCAAACACCTCCAGCCAGATTTTGGGCAGCGAAATGCCAAGACAGAGGTCGCATCAAACCATGCAAAAATCTCAGCAAGATCAGCGACGTAGCTCAACCTGGGCAAGTGCTGATTCTGATGACCACAACTGTGATTGTGGATGATTATAGCCCCTAAACGGCATCATTTACCTGGATAAAATATGGGAATGCAAAGTCACTATGGACCACCCGAGATTGTAACCTCAATGAGCCGGAGTTTGGTCGCAAAGTCAAAATCCCCCCGCACCAACAAATATTGATGATTTTATGCAACCGCATGAGCTTATGACTCTATGAGTTCCACTACCTGGATATGAGGCAAACAACAATAACTGTAGATTTGGAGGTTTCCTAAAATGGGGGTACCCCCAAATCATCCATTTTAATGGGATTTTCCATTATAAACTATCCATTTTTGGGTACCTCCATTTCAGGAAACCCCCATTTGAAAATGCCCCGAAACGATTCATCCCGCATCTTTCGCTCCGATCTTCAAAGCGTTGGCCCAAAGTCTTTGTGGGCATCGACCTACTACGAAGACTTTGCTTCGGAATGAAAAAGGGCCCAGTTTGGGCATTCCTTGAAAGGCGAACTCTGACCCATATTCTTCTCTGTTTTTTTTTGGTCTTTTGGCTCAAAATCATTGAGACCAAACTTTGTAGAGCGTAGTAATCATACTCAAGGCGACCACTTTTGCGGACGCAACGGATAACTCCATAAATAACTGTAACCATTGTCCTTTCGCGCAAACTTTCAGCTGTTAGGTTTTCAGATCTCCGTCCTAGAGAATGGGTGCATGAAACAGCCCAGCCTGCGTCGCTGTTTCCACGTGTGTCGCGGTCAAACTTCAGCGTCTGGCTGGGTCTGCGGCTCTAAAGCGGGTTCCTGCCTGCCGAATGCCTCCGGCCATGTGGCAAAATCTAAATCATCAAATGTTGTTACTTCTTCTGAGACTACATCACTTGCACAAACAAATTGAAAAATTCACTCAACCATACTCAACCACATTTCCAATTCTCCATTTTCGAGATTCCATTCGCGCAGAATCACTTCAAACCATTCCCACACAGCTGATTTCTCAGCTGTGTGGGAACCCACACAACTATACTATACCCTGACTAAGTGGTTTCCCACCACCGCTGGCCCACGCTTGGCTCGCGGCCGCGAATTCATGCGCCACCGACAAAAGATCCTCAGAGATGACATTTCCCAAGCTGGAGATGGCGTCGCTTGTCTTGTCTTGTTTGGTTAAGCGAACCTGCAAACAGGGCTCCGCATGAAATAGAGCTGTTGTCCAAAGTAGATCCATTACATCAATCGAAAATAGGTGCAGTATCTCAAATCATGTTGAAATATGTTCTGGAGCTATTGAGATAGAAGTCCCAAACAGGTACGAATAGGATTGGAATAAAGTTTTATCTTCCATGCTTTCAACATTTGGGGATGTGTCTCAAAATGAGGCATATGGCATACCAAAGCCCAACAAATAGGAGATTTCACAGGGAAGTCAACCTGTTTGATCTCCGGGTATCCCATGACACACCCAAATCATATTGATGGTTGTACATCCCCGTGAGATCGCCATAAACTGGTATACTCCCATTTCTAGTGGTTGAATTCCCCAAATTGTTTCCCTTAAACCAACTCAAAACTATTTCACATTATGTAACCAACCAATTCCGTATGTCAAGTTGGTTATAGCCAGCCCAATTGTAATATCACTATTTTGCCCATGGCTGTCTCAGCCACCACAAGAATCCATGTCCAGCTTCCTGTTCGGTGTTTCAGCCAGCTGCGACCACCGCTCAAACACTAAAGATCATCCTGGGCGCTGAGTTCACGAAGCGATTGCACAGTGGATGGTTGCGAAATCCGAAAACCACCAATTTTGGATGGTTGAAACCCTATGAATCAATGGATCTTTACCACCTATCAACTGGTGCAGGAGTTCCATCCACGGTGTCAAATTCAGATACTGTGGCCAATCTGAGATACCCGGGTCAACATATCCCCATCATGCCATGAACTGCCCATCCAGTCAGTTTGCCTCAACAATTCAAGGCCTACAATTAACTAATTGTAATCAATTACCATATGTTTTGGTGGATAGAACATGACTCATATTCACCCCGTTCCACCCCCATAATTTTGGTGGGACACCACAATGTTTCATGGGTAAATCACAGCATAGCACCATAAACCAAGATCCAAACTTGGCAAAACCACTCAAATCTTGGACTAGAGAAAACATGTTCATGGCGTTAAACTGTTAAACCACTGTTTTCGATGACTAAACCACAATTCTTCGTGTTTAAACCTCATTTCTTGATGGTTAAATCATCATTTTGGACGGTTAAACCACCAGTTTTGGTACTGAAACCACCAGTTCCATGGACTCTTCACCCCATCCCCAAGCGCGGAAACCACCACGCGCCGAGCAACGACACGGTTCGGGAGTTGTTGCGCGAGGCCATCTCCGACCACGTCCGCGAGGGACGGCGCCCGCCGCGGTACGGCGACGCCGGGGAGGCCGTGGACCAGGGCTCAGACCAAAGGAGGGGAAGGTAGTCCTGGGGACAGAAAATGGGAGGGGATGGGATATATGGATTTTATATAGATTATATATATATATATATATATGGATTTGTTATCGATTATTCATGTATGATTTATTGACGTAAATATGGATTATTTACGTGGAGTACTGTATATCTGGATTTTTTGTGGATTATCTAATATATGGATTGTTTGATTACATATGTATTGTTTTTCTACATTGATTATTTATGCATTACTTTTGGAATCTGATTAGTATCCATCTAAAATAAACACAATGACATCATGATCATGACGACAAAAACAAGATATAGTGATACACTAGGATACACAAACATAGTAATATGAAAATTACCCAAAAGATTGTCCATGTTGTAAGGAACCGGGATCAAGATGAGATGAATTCATCTCTGGGGAAGACTATAGTTTTGGAGTCACAAAAAGTACACCGAATGGGATGTTCATATTTTCCTAATGGCCAATGATTTGTTACATCAAAAACTGGGTACATATTGAAGAGACTTATATACATTATAATAACATAAAATAACATAAAACAACATAAAATAACATAGAATAACATAAAATATGTAACCAAATAAACCAATAACAAGATTCGCACCTGATGACATTGCCGTCAGAGGTTTTCTGGGTCTCTGGGTCATCCCGATATGGGCTGATGATGTCTGATGACTCTTGGTATCGAACTGATTATTGAGATTAATATTTCATCATGAGTTTATATATCATCATAATCCATGATTTTGATTTCGATTTGTAATACTATTGATATATACTTGATCAATATTAAATATCAATGATTGACCAAGGGTTTTTAATTGTCTTGGGGAATCAAATATAGTGGAACCTTGTTCAAGGGCGATTGTTACGGGGATACCAAACAAGAGATGTATAGCGAATATGATGCATATTGTTTACAATCTCATGGCCAACAAATCCAAGTGGAACTCCAGCCCACAAATACTTGATGAACATGTCAATCTGTAGGTCCCAACATATTCAATAGATCATTCAACTCCCAATTTCAAAGCCACGGTATTGCAATGGACATGGACAGATTGTAGGCCACTATTTATCCATATATCAAAATCCAAAGGAATCCGGGCAAACCGCTGAGTGTTTTGAACCCGCTGTGTATTGGTGGTCAGAATCCTCATGCTATAGTGGATTAAACCAAGTTAAAGCATGTTAACTATGCTGGTCGTAATTTGTGAGATTTCCTTCAACATGTTTCTTGACCAACTACCTTACCTGGCTTACCTTCCTGAGAAATGACATGACATGTACCTCATCGCCCCTACACAACTTCGGACTCAAACATAGCTCTCTGTGGCTCCTGCCGCCTCCATACCAGAGACACCATCACCTCTTGCGCACAACACAAACGTCAGAATCAAGAAACGGCGCCCTGGGTAACCAGGTGGACTAACATAGATATCCAACATTTGTGGTTTCCAAAAAGGGACGTGATGTATAACTGTTGATTTACTGCAAAGTAAATAACACACAATTCTTTTGGAATAAATTCCATATCATTCCATATCATTCCATATCTATATATATATATATATAAATTCACTGAAAAATAAATAACACTGCAGTATCTATATATGAACTAACTGCAAAGTAAACAAAATCAGGTCGATGTGTTTTACCGTTACTTAAGATCCGGTTGAACAAACGACGATGACTTTGGCCAACTCAAGTTGGGAATAATAACCAACAGGGGAGACCAACAGAATGAGGATATGAGTCCAAGCGACAACACCCGGTCCTTCTTCGTAGAGATTTCATGAGCGATTTCCCATCCAAACCTTGTCCCAGGGTGCTCTATTTTGAAACAACCAATGGAAATTCGTACCTTCCGGACATTGAACAGTGTGCTATAAAGAAAATGGCCCATAGAAATAGTTGATTTAATTTGATTTGCCTATGAAAATGGAAATCGTCCATAACAAACTGTTAGATTACCAAAAGCAAATTCTTGTGGAAATCCACGATGTTCAGCGGCTCCCAGCGAGTCATGTTCCACTTCAACTCGCCCCGCGCCTTGCGGAAAACCAAGACACCCAGGACGAAAGCGAAAGCCTGAAATGCGCCGATCTATGGTTTCTCCATAGCGAAACCTTCATGGGATCATGGTTGCTGTTTCCGGGAAAACATATTAAGATATATTTAAAAATTATTAAGATATGTGGTGGTTCATCCCAGTTAATAAGCGGAATATAAGCCCTGTAACTGGAATAACCTAGTTACCCTAGTTGTAAGTGGCGTTATATCCCGCTTACAAACTGGAGCCACCGCGTAGCATGTCTAATCTTTGGTACCTAGCCAAAGAAATCGATCCTTGGCTGGGTGGTAAAGTCACAGCCCATGTGACAGGCCCATGTGTCTATGAGAACAAGCCCTGTGTTGTGTGAACTGTGGAGCCATCAATCATTTTTAAAACTTACCATTGCATGAACGTGTCTGTAAACACGGCAGAGAAGCTCGATGACTTCTGTCCCTAGGCCTACAGGTAGACTCACCGATTTGATCTTGTAACTCTTCAGTGGTAAAATCAATGATGAATCCCCTGGAAATCATCGCTGCATGCATCGCATGTGCTGTTCGGTCTGTAACGACCCAATGCTGTTCGGCATCTTGGGGCTGGCTCATCCCAGGGCAGCCATCCAGCATGTCTTCGATGGAGGTGAAGACCATAGTGCATGAGATAGAAAGACATAGAAAGACTCATTAATGGAGCAGTTGATGTCTCCCAGCAGGGCTCCAACAAAGCATTCTGAACAGGCCGCAGAAAACGACACCATTGGACAATCTTCCATGGCCAACTGATATGGCATAAGTCAATATTCATCCCCCGAATCGGTTTCTGATGTTTCTTTTTCGAGGTTTCTGCTCATATCATCCAGATATATTCAGCAACGCTACATCCCTAGCATCGATTCTACAGAAGCACACGATGTTTGATGCCCATATCAAAGTCCATCGCAAAAAAAAAACATCATATAGTAAAGATGATTTTCCAATATGTCTTCCATCAAAAATCCCATTAAATATCATCGTCATTGAATCCCATCATATCACTTCTCCAGGTTTCATACCCCATCCTTTGGGCCAGTCCCCAGCGTCCCCGCGAGGCACCAAGGCGGTGGTCAGCAGCACCAACGCCGTTTGGGCCAGCCGCGTGAGACTCGACGACGACGACGCCGAGGACGCGATGAAGGCCTGGCGTCACGACTCGGAGACGTCTGGAATTTGGAAAAGGTCTGGGAGTCAAACAGGAGTCAAAGATGATGGTGAATCATGGGGGCTGATAGAGAGGAATAATATGGTAATATGTGGTTTAATGACATTGAGGGAGGGTTGAACATGCCTGTTTTGGTGAATCACGGAGCACATGTCCCTGTTTAAGAAGGCAAACTGATGGTTAATCCTGGGGAAGATGTTTGGGAATAAAATCATGGTAATTTGGATAAACTATGGAAATGATGGTAACATGGACACACAATGGGACATAGATGGGGTAAAGCCAATAATAAATCCAATGATAATGTGGGCAAGCCAAACCTACCATGACTAGGGATGGTTGGAAACAATCCACAAGAATGGTGATTTGGGGGATGGTTTATGACATGTTTTTTACCACACGAAATGGGATGTCGTGGGGATGTATGCTTATAGACTTATATATAATATAGGTTTTCAAAACATAGGAATAGATCCTCTGGTATTCAAACGTGGCTAGCCGGAAAATCTCCCATAAATATTGGAGGTTTATAGCTGGGAATATCATCTATAAGATGTTCATTGCCACTTTTGATTACCGGAGGGTTGCTATGGGATGTCGTGGGGGTTGTAATTCTATAATAATCATAGTTATATGTGGATTTGAGGTTACAGATTTATATACACACAGCCTGTTAAGACCCATCCTGAGGTCTTGAAGATACAGGAAGACGGGTGTTTTTGTCGGGATTTCAGCAGCAAACAGATTGGAAAATCATGTGATGGGGATGCAGCGGGATAGTATGGAGAAATATCCGCCACATATGAAAACATGGTTATATAAATGAAATAATACGCAGAAATAATGGGATTATACAGGTAATATACCAGCCATAAGAGGGATATCATGGGATATATCGTTAACAATATGTAAGTAATGGGAATAACATGCAAATTTGGTTTCCCAAAAGATAGCTAAGTTGGTTTAGAATTACTACAATATTTCGGGTCTATGGCAATTATAAGTTTGTAGTCTTCATGGGGTTTATGAACCAACTTGTAACTGGGAATATTGGTATTATTTTGACATTGATGCGATTGTTAATTTTAGTTGAACGGTTGGTGATTATTGAATGCTGATACTGACGGTTGAAATGGGCTGAACCGCACGAAACAATTCAACAGCCAGAAAAACACCTACCAATACCATGTTAAATAGCTACGGATATTCTATTGGCAACACCAATCATGTTGTTCCATGCTGTGTTCAAGTGAGACGAGCACTTCCACTAAGTTTGATGACACCACGGAAGGGCCACAAAACAAAACAAGCTGATCGTTGGGAAGACGAGAACATCATAACAAAATAGGAAAAAACTACCTGCGGGCTCTCTTTCATGCTGCTCGAATCTTCTTCAAATGACTGAAATGTCGTCGCACAATTTGTGTCGCCCGCCCACTGCAGATCTCAACGTGTTGTTGATCCTGTCGGGGTAAACCACTTTATTTCTGCGAAGTCCCGGATCCAGCACATCTGGCACCATGGAAAATCGCTCTGACTGCCCTGTACACGATCTGATAGCACTCCCAAATATGTTGAATTCACCAATTCAAAATATGGGCAATAGTCAATAGTTGTGTATTCTATGTTGACGCGTTTGTTTGCTGATTTTACGATATTTTACGGAACAAAATCGATTTCTGAATATTTATGATGGGTATTTGTCATGGGTACTGAGTATGAAATGGCTTTGGGCATGATTTTCCTTTTTGTCCCGATGTCGCTGTTATTTGCAACATCAATGGTGAACGTCTTGAAGCCAACTTGCTTCTTGCGCAAATCTTGATGATGGCTGGTTTATAACCCATCTAGATCCATTTAGCTGGTATCCGACCCCAGTCACAGTATGTGTTTGGCGAATTAAAGCAGTGATAAACCTCCTATTCCGTCGGCATTTTTGGGGTTTCCTCGGCCAGGGAGGTTGCCGATCATGTGCCCATTGATGTATTTATGTACATGTACATCCATATCCATTTGTATTTGTATATGTGTATCTATCTCTATTACATATATATATATATACATATTATCTATATCTATTCTGCAAATCTATTATGTATATTGTTATGTATATATATCTATTATCTATGAGTCTATTGTGTATTTATGTATCTATACAATTTCCATCTATGCTTATAAATTTCCATTTATATCATCCCGATATCATAGGATCCCCACACCCAGCCTGTTGGAACTCCCCGGCGCTTGCGTTGGAACTCGTAACGTTCAAGGCCAAGGCTTGAAGTCGCTTGAAATCGCCGCCATTCACCTCGTAACCTTGCAATGATTTTCAAAACCACATGGTCTGATTTCGTGGAGATATGATATGCATATGTATAGACCTGTATAGATACATATCAATATGTAATATTATATGCATGTATAATGGGACATACAACTAGCAATTATAGTATATACCAAAATGGTCCATCTTTTTTTCTTGTACAGTCAGGATATCAACAATTTCATTGTGATATTATGTATATATATATATGATTTATGTATAACCAAAAATTGATGATATTTGAGATGTATCCAAGAAATAGCACACACTCCAACTTTGCAATCTTACTTGACAAATAATGATAAACACAGGGATGATGGGGTACCCTATTCTTCAACGATCTCGTCTGAGATGTGTAGGAATCGTGGGGTGCAAACGGACCCACCAAAAATTGGTTCACCTAAGAAGAAGAAGAACCAGTTCAACCACCCAAAGTGTGGGATACCAGTTTGATGTTTTTTTCTCTAATACCGATTAAAACATATGCGAAAAACAGAAGCAGCCACCGCGCCAACGCAACCCAGGGACTCAAATCATCCAAGACAACATCGACCTGGTCTATCAGATCCAGTTTCGCCGCAGCCCGGCGCCTGAGAAAATCTGATGATTACTGAACTCCACCATTCAATGCTTTCCGAAATGGAGGATTTATCCAATGCTTTTATGGGTTTAGACCACAGATTTAATGGGGAATGATGATCGATATATAACAAACAGACACCAAAGTGTATCCCCACAATGACATAGCCATACCCACTACCCTACCCATCATCAACCTCCCTTCATAAGGGTTGATGGAAGTTAATGATCAATTCATAAGACTGTATTTGTGTAAAAGTATGATATATCATATACTATTCCAATTTCCAGGGATTGAAACATGTTCTAAACTAAACCATAGATTTTAACATAATTTGGCAAGATTCGCCACCTAAATCAAAGAATTGACATGTACCAAAACTCATATCAAAAGAAAAACACGCCCAAGTATTGAGTTTTGGGTCCTCAATCCTACCAACTTTCACCACCCCAGCTCCACCAAGAGACACGAACTCTGTGAAGGAGCCCTGCATCTCTTGGCGGTACTTGCCACTGAGCATGTGATAGAAATAGAGCGAGTTCCTGGTGTCACGGTGTAGTCACCGGTGATGTATCCCGGATTTTGGTTGAAAGGTGGGCAAATCATAAGCCCCCGGATTTCATGTGGGATACCTGGCCAGCTATTCATTGTTATTGTGTGTATCTGATTTCTGGTGTTATTTTACTCGGTCATATCCAACTTGCTAACCACTTCACCAGTTCTGGCAGCATTTTTCAGGGCATCCGGAGGGCAGCTGTTAAGGGTGAGGCCCATGCCCTGCACCATGGTCTTGGTATATCCAAATGACCGGATCATTTGCGAGGTAACTGGTGGCACATCTTCCATACATGGAGCAATTGGGGTGTGAAAAATTGAGGGAAATCACAGAAAACAAACGTGGACGGCTATGAAATGACACCAACCTTGTGGATCATCTGAGATGTTTTTTTTGGGGATTTGAAGCCTTACAGATGTTTGACCATCAAGCATGATCAAACATGGGATTGAACCATCAACTTTGCCACCAGGAACTCTAGGGATCTATCGAAGAGGATTGGTCATCTGGACCGATGGGAGATTTAAGAAGGGTACCTAGAACTGATGTGGGGGTTTCCTAAAATGGGGGTACCCAAAAATGGATGGTTTATAATGGAAAATCCGGATTGAAAATGGATGATTTGGGGGTACCTCTATTTTAGGAAACCTCCATGTAGTTCTTTCCTTCAAGGATTGTGCCCTTACAGGCTCTGTGCCTTGAACCAACAGTCGGTGATTCAGCCACATGTTTTCTTGAATTAATACTTATATAACTTATAAGGTGTGTTTCTATGTTTTCCATGGTTTTTCCCCCATTTGAAACACTTTTTCAACCTCACGTTCGAACTGCTGGTTCTCCCATCTCCCCATCGCCTGGAGGATGCACCAATCCGAACGCCGAAGTGCAACGCAGGCGACTCGCCGAAGAGTTGGGCTTGCATGGGCCACATGGAAATATCCTCAGCGACGGGGAACCCCTTGGTGGAGCCGCTCGGTGTATGCCACTGAGATGATGACGGTTTTTTTGGTGACGGTTGGCTGAGTTTACTATCTAAGTAGATAATCACCAAATCACAGTAAACAGTAATAAACTACTAAGTGGATAATCACCAAATCACAATAAACAGTAATAAACATCAATAAACCCTGAACAGTTCACCTATAGTGAACTCAATCAAGTTAGCAGGCGGCACAGCACACTTACCACCTGGATTGCTGATGTTGGACCAGGATCTCGAGATAGTATTTGACCCCACATGGCATAACAGTTGACATGACATGGCAACACATGGCAAAAACGATAAGAAACATCGTCATCATCATCATCATCATCATCATCATCATCATCATCATCATCATCATCATCTCATCATCTCATCATCATCATCATCACCATCATCATCATCATCATCAACAGATATCAGCTCACCAGCGTCATCAATCTAGTGGTCTTCATCCAGAATCTAGTGATTTTGAAGGGTCCTGGGTGAATCCACATGAGGAACAACCCTTTTGTTGGGTGGTGCCCCCGATTCTACAAGGTGCTGCCCCAATTCGATAGCTTGTTTGTTTGAGTTCGCAAAGGGAAATGTTGGACTATGGTGATGAAATAACTATGTTGCTAGATGGGCAATGAACCAACAAACAAAACTAACTAGGGAGCACTGCACCAGCTTTTAAACATCATAAACGCCATAAAAACAGGGAGGTGTCGGCCTTGTGGTACAATCAGCAGATAGTAAAGATCAACTCGACCATGTTCTTGATGGAGAAATGTTTGCGTCACCGCCCTGAAATACCATTGAACCATTTTACTATGAAGGGTGGTTGACTCCTCTAATGATCAACCAATGTGAAAGGACATCAATGATTGGAGCCTCCAAGAATAGTAATGTATGCTTAACAACAAAAAAAATATACATATTGTGTATGTATATATATATATGCACATAGAATATACATACAACATTTACATACATAATGACATAATTGTATATAATTATGCATATCCGTACTTTCACCAAACAATAAAAGCCAATTTCAAATGCCACAAACCTCCGATTTGGTATGGTTCAAATTCGGTGTCAATCATTGTCAATCAATGTTCCCACATAAACACATGGCCTTAAATAGTCAGAAGTTGGGAGTAAATTTCAATTCCGGGATGGTTGAAATCATTTTCTTCGTTAAACATCATTCAAGTTGACAAACATGTTGGGTGAATACCATTAGACATCATTCAAAGTATACATGCTTGCCAAATAATCATTCAACAGATTCAAATCACCATTGGAATCCCCATAAATCACCATTAAATCACCATTGTCCTATGATTTTCCCATGATTTTCCCATGATTTTCCATAGGTTCGCATTGAAAATTCTTACCTTTTGAAGGCCAAGTCCACATCCGTAACTCCAGTGGCATCAGGTTACTGGTGGTGTCAGTACTTGCTCAGGCGCCAGTCCAACTTGGCTGTAATTGCCTCCAGTGGCAACTGGAGGTAGGAAAAGCGTCAGTCTGGGGAACATGGCTTCATATGTTAATCTATTATCATATATATATATATATGTAGATACATAGCCAGAGAGATTGTATACTTATCTATACTTATCTAACTTAAACATATCTATCTTGTATATACATTTATCTATGCAAGTATCTATATACATATCTATATAGGGAAGATCCTTGAATCGCTCTGGGTTGATCCCAACACCCTACTTGCAAACATGGAAGAATGAAGAATATCGTTACATCTATATATATATATATATTCATATCGGCAATTCCTCAAAACGTGGTTCTTCTGGGTTGTGGTGATCCATGATCCATCCCATAGTGGGCATCTGAGTGTAATGAAGATATAAAAATTAATTGGTACTGTGCATATCTATTCAACATAGTATATATATCTATATTGTATATAAATACAGATAATCTTATTGGTATATATATATATATACCCTCTGGTTCTTCAACATAATTGCCATGGAGAGTCCCCTCTAAATGGGGATTTTAATGGGAAAGTCATCCAAAATTGGCCCTTTTTTTATGGCTATATTAAAAAACCAGAGGGTATAGAAATACAATTGTATACGTATACGGATATACGTAAATCCATATGAATGGGATGATGACCAACACGGGTAAATAATACAACGTTTGACACAGAACATGCGGAATCCAACGTTTGACGATGGCACACATAGTTAGCTACTCCAATGTTGGGGAATGCTGAACTCTACTCCCACCAATGTCTTCGTAGGTCATTGGGGACGGTTTACGCTTGCAGGTCTTCCACAGTAATCATAACAACTATTACTATCCATGAATATCCAAATTTGATGGTTAAACTGCCAAATCCCTCAATATCATCTACTATCTGGGCAAAGTATGACAATTCACCAAGCTGAAATAAGACTTTCCCTTGGGCTAGATACCTTCGCCCCATGGTTGCTCTTCGTCCTGATTTTCGGCCATCTACGCTCGGGGGCACCACCTCGTAGAAGATTTAAACAGAGCCAACACAGATTTTGTACATAATATATATATATATATGTATACCCTCTGGTAATCAAACATGGCAATGGAAAATCCACCATTTAGTTCGATGATTTTTCCAGCTATAACCCACTATTTATAGGCCCTATACCATGTTTGATTACCGGAGGGTATATATAATTATATATATATATATATACCAGTAGTTCCCGCACGAGGGGGGGCGGAAGTTGCCTTTTGGATATACTATAAGACCTTTTTCATCTATAGAACTTGCTTGCACCGTGCAAGAGCCAGGCCCGTGCGTGCGTGCGCTGCG
>BGPT01001924.1:0-24822 GCA_003297045.1 Symbiodinium sp. clade C Y103
AGCTCCTATAGGCAAAACTTGTGTTTCGATCCTATAGTCTTAAGCTTCTCTTCTTTTGGAAACTTCCGCCACCCGCCTCGTGCGGGTTTTACTTGTAGCCGCCGGACTGGTTGTAACATGTTTAAGTTGTTTGAACTGTGATTGTTTTCGCATTGAAATAGTAAATAGCCGTTTTTGAACATATTCATGTCCAAATTCTAAAATGATGGTTTGAAGTTTGAAACGGGGTGGCATATTTCCAAACAAACTCATGTAGACACTGGTTGGATGCCAACTGCGCTTGTTTCATGCAGCAGCAAAGCAAACACCTGATCCCATTGTCTACATGAGTTCTTCAGCTAGAGAGTTTCAACATGCAACTCATGAATGGTCAACGTTTGAGGCCGTTGGATCATTTGGGCTATTTGAAGACAAATTCCAAACCTTGCTGATAGTCTATTCATTGGATTGGTTTAAGGGAAAATCTACAGGAAACCATTGATTTTCCCATGAAATATAGGGGTTTCATGTAAATTCTCCTCTAAACCAATCCAATGATCTATATAGATTTGTAAACCCCAATACAACCAACCATCATTTGCTGGACACCCCAGATTTCGTGAATGTCTCCGTGTCTGGCGAAATGACCATTAAACAGGAACCAGAGGAAACCCAGAACCATAAGATGTTGAAAAAATATCACGTTGGCAACACGTATGATTGAAATATCCCACGAACTAGCCAGTCTTCCGTGCTGGTTAGGACTTTTTGTGAAATCACCGTTTTTTTCAAGAGAAACCACCATTAACAATCCATCTGTGCAAATTACGGCAAATCAAATCCAAAATCAGACATGAACCGGCTTTGCAACCCAACAGCAAGTTCCCAGGCGTTCCAGTGTCCGGTGAGGTTGTATCATCAATCATTCCAATTGCTGGTAGTTGCCCCACCAGTTTCAGGGTTTTGGGTTGCGAATACTGCAATGAGACTAACTCACCACCCTGGAAAATCTGGTGATTGGGCACCCCCCCTTTTCAATTTATCTATGTTTCAATTTATTTGTGTACTTATTTATTTATTTACTTATTTATTTATTTGTTTATTGCAATGTATTATACGAATAATTCTGTGTAAACGAATATTCATGTGACGTTGCGACGTGAGGTTGTTTTAAAAACTATTCAAATCATATTTTCTTGATATTTCTCTATTTTCCTATATATATATATATGTATAGTTTCATGGTTGTGGTTATTGTTGGATTATTGTCATGATACCATGATGCCATGGCCAAAGCCATCATGTCTCTGTTCCATTCAACCACCGAAGAGCACCTCTGCATCCCATGACAACGAGGGATGCCCCGTGCCACACAACTGCGCAACAGAGGAAAACAAGGGGGAAATAGAACCTTGGTCAAGTGGAGTGTGCTACAAACTGTTTTTGTCAAATTGGGTCAAAATTGAAAACAAAATGAAGCCTATGCAAAAAACAAGTTGGTGGATCTGAGATGTCACCATTCGTGAACATATCAAATTAAAGAGGCACATGCAGATGCATATTTTGCTATTATGCAAAGATTCAACTGTTGCACCCGCGGGAAACAAATCCACGCAACTCAACATAACACGTTTGAACCATGGTGATTCAACTAACAAGGATTGGCTCAAACGCAGTGCTGAACCATTTAGACCAGGGATGTTGGGTTTTGTTCCAAAATTGTGCGTTTCCAAGGTGTTTTGGGGACGGCCGGCAATGGGATATAAACAGCAAGGAACGGCAATTTTTCTTGGTAGATAGGGAATCGGAAACGATAAGGCTAAACAAAACGTCGCAAACAACCGACAATGACTAAACATGTCCCAAAAAATCCAACACGGGTAATTAATTATACCTCAATGACGCGAAATCCCGTGTTCCCAAGTAAAAAAAGACACAAAAAGAAACGGTGAAAAATTTGGGAACTGGGGGCCACAAATTTGCGGAACATGTTTTTCCGCTTTTTGACCTTTACAAAGTAAATTGACCCAGCGGTTAGCCTAAGAACCTGCCGAGCTGTGTCCCCCTGGCCCCATTTGGTTCCAAGACTGTTCACAATCGTTGAACCATTACGCGGCAACATGGTGCAAACAAACGCATGCTTCATCTCGGATCCAACGGCCACTAGAATGACAGCAAGCGCCAGCACCACGAAAACAAAGAAGACCCATGTAGAATAGGGCGATGCCTGCACTTTGCAAATGCGGTTCTGGCGCCAAGTTCCGGCCATGACATGGCTTGATTGTATGGAACGCAAGCTCCCAGTGTGCAGCCGACCCCCATCGAACACTTACAGTAATATTTTCCTGCATGAGATTTGAAGCCCTTGGAGTCTGTTCAAAGGGTTTGCTTGTAACCTGGGAGCCATGTGCAGTCCCCCCCCGCGCCCCCCATGTTTCGAACGACCGGCCCTGCCCCGCCTTCCGCAGGCGAAGGACGCGGCAGCCCAAGGCTTTCGCCTGCGCCCGCACAGTTGCATGTTGGGGGCCACGCTTAAATACCATTGGGCTGGAAACCTGCAAGCCGAAAAAATGAGTCTGAGAGCCACGCAACTTTGGGAGCGATCGACATCTGTCGGGCAACCTTTAAAACATGCTTTATGTCCACGCTGGTTCAACGCATGGAGCCATAAGGCGGGCGCCGCTGCGATGCCAAGAAGTGCCGCCTGAGCACCTGCAAGAAGCGTCGCCCAAGGATCAAGGATCTTACAGTTTTGATGATTTTTTTGGTGGCCTTTGCAGACATAAAACTGTGATGGTCCTGTCCAGCCTTCATCACATCATTTTGCAACCCTGCCTGTTGTCTGGCTGGAATGCCTGATTCGGGCTCGTGAGAAAAGTTATGCTCTTCACGCGAAGTGCCAGCTGACTCTGTTGACCGCACCTCCCTTTGTATAAGGTCAGGATCCATTAGTTTGGTTGGAGTCTGGAGGATGTGGCACAGGAGTTAGGTGGCTGCAAGCCACATGAGCCCACTGCGCATGTAGGCTGTCAGAGGCTTGTGGCGCAATAGCCACGTTTATCCCAATTTTGAGTACTAAAGGATGGGCTTTGTAGGCTTCAAGTCGGCAAAGATGCTGAGCTGTTTCATTTGCTGCTTGGGTTTTCCTACGAAAAGCCGAATCTGTCTCCATGCGCTTGCAGAATTGCCCAGGCAAAGCATGGCAAAGTATTGGGAAATGAGTTGCATGAAACAGGTTACCCCAAAATCCCATGGCCATTTGGGGGTCACCTGCTCGTTTTAAGACACACCCAAATAACCCCAACCCTAGCAACAATGTCATATTGGGCGCGTCTGAAATGTGGTAAAGGGTGGTACACAGTATACAAAAATTATTGCATGTTATCCCCACGATTGCAGACATCCTGACATACATTCTGACATGCTATCTGAGATTTTATCTCACACATACTCTGACATTCTATCTGACAGTCTGGCATTTTATCTGACAATTCAGCAGTCTATCTGGCAGTCGCATTCTATCTCGCGACCCTAGCCTGGCAGCCCAGTGGGTCGCACCTAGTGGTAACCCGTGGGTTGACGTAGGTCCAATCCCAATAGATATTTACAGATATTTATAGATACATATTTATATATCATTGTCCCGGCTATAAACCTCCATCTGTGTTTCAGATAGTTTTCCCAGTTGTCAGGTTTGATCACTAGGCTATCTGTTTTGCACTGGGAGGACCTTGCGATTGCATCAACTCCAAGGGTATCAGAATGAGCAGTTTGGTGCCCTGAAATGGCCCATCAAATTTGGGGGATGTCTTTGTTACCTCAAAACATCTCAAAACAAATGACAATCTCTGGTAATCAAACGTGGCTTGCTGGAAAATACCCCATGTGTAAGATGTTTCCCACTTAAACCTCGATTTGGGGATGTTCAATTGCTTTCTTTGATTACAGCGGGTAAACCATGCGACTTTGTGGTAATTTTGAGATAACCCCATATCTTTCAGACATTCCAAGAAAAAGAATAGAACCTATCGAGAAATTCCAACTCAGCATCCTCTGCTCGCTGAACCACTGCCAAATCTTTCAGACTACCATGTCCTTTCTACATTTGGTCTGAGGCTTCATATGAATATGATCATCGGTCAAATATCCCCAGTGGAGAAAAAAAACAAAAACAAAAAAACAAAATCTCCGTCCCCTGCGCCTTCAAAAAGTGACCCTAACGCCGATACAACATCGGCATCAGTCCATGATAGTCCCATATTTACGAGCAATTGATGGTCGGATGAGGAGCATCCTGTATCGTTTTTTTGCTTTCCTTCTGTTGACCCATCCGCATGTGACTGTCGACTGCAGCTGGGAGTGGGTCAACATAGCTTGATCATAACTCAAGAAGCTATGGATCACAAGTTGGACAAAACAGGGGACCACACATAATTATTGACCATTTCCAGTACGCGGCTATGGGTCCAAGCACGCTCAGTACCCTGGTGAACGATAAAATGGGTGGCAAGTGCCGAATCCCCACAAAAATAAATATTGTAGGCTTTGACCCATACCCATGTAGTCCTACATCTTGAGTTCATGGATCATGGGAGTGGCTGCTGAAATAAAGGGTCCTTCCCAAAATGGTTTTGGTGTCAACACGTGTTACGGCCCAATGTTGGCCATTTCTGATATATACAGTATGTAATCGTGTTTAGAATCCCTTACTTGTTGCTGATATCCGCGTTCCTGTGGCTTAAGTTCCCACCAATAGATGGCAATGGACCTCCCCCATGGATAGATGATGTTAATTATGTGTCCAACAAGAGTGACTTAATGCAAAGAAAAAAAGGATGGCTTAAGACCTGAGTATCCTCGTTGGTTGATTGCCATTTGTGTTATACCCAAATTATTGTCAATTCCATATCATATTATATCATATTGTTCATCATATCCCCATATTTCTCACCCATGATATCCCCAATCAAATGGTTGATGTTTCACCTGCATTCTCGAACAGCCCCAAGTGCTTTTCCCATCGCTTTTCACTTCGCAAGCAGTCCGGTTGATGGCCAAGATACATCAAAAAGCAACATATTCAACTACCCTTCACCACCCCAAAAAATCGGGTTTACCCTACGTTAATCAACTGCGGCAATGGAAAGTTCCACCCATTTACAGATGATTTTCCCGCTTTAAACCATCCAATTACAGTGGATTTTCGTTTGCCACGTTTGATTACCACAAGGTACTTGGGTTTGTACCTCATTATGCCAGTCTATACCAATCTTTTGTAAAATCTCCATCCTATTGATGCAAAAATCCATGGAGATGAGTCAAAATTTCGCTCCCAAAGGCCTCACGGAGGTGAATTTCTCTATTTTCATATGGGGATGGATCAAAACCTCTGATGCCATCGTCGTAGTGACGTAGTGGCCCCACGTCCCAACCTATGGAGGTATATAAATTCATTCACAACCCCAACTGCACACAACTTTCCATAAAATCCCTATGAATTCCACATAAAATCAACAGTTAATCCGAATCAAATCCAGTTCTGGACCCCCAAACTAACCCATATCCATCCGCCGAGGTTGAAAAGTCACGCCATGGCCTTCCGTTCATCACTGGGCACTGCCGTATGCCGCACGATTAAGGCAGCGACATCTGACACGCACCTGGCGATTTCGCCGTGTTGGCGGTGGATCTAACCCACAAAAATGCAGGTATGATGGGAAGATACTCTTTGGCTATTCCACATAGCTATGGAAGTCATGGCCCATTTGTAGATGATAAAAGTGATGTGATTTACCGTTTTTTAAAATAAGTCTTTTTGAAAATACGTGATTTTTTCAAGGGAAATGGGGAAAAAAACGGGGATACAATGGACACGTACCGGAGATAACTCTCAACACCCAACTGAGAGTTGGTGCACCAGTTTGTTCTAGGCTAAGTTGGTGCAAACAACTAATAACATCCAACAACTATAATGTGGGTAAAACAATGCCATAAACCACCCATTGGGAATGATTTATACAACCCATTTATGGTGATTTGGGGAATGGTTTATTATTGTTTGACCAACATTAGGGTTTATGGTAGATCTATTTAAACTGGAAGAAATTGAAGTTTTTACAACCAACAAACACCACGTTGGGTGGCACCCTGGTCTCTAGGAGGAGGACCCTGGTGCGCATCATCGATCTGGAACCATGCCTCGATGTCTGGTGGACCTGATGCTCCTCCCGCTCCTCCGGTCCGACGTACTTGGCCCACGGGTCCTGGCCAAGGGTCAGGAAACATGTCCTGGAAGCGACGTGACCACTCGTCCATCGAGTTCAGGGCACGGCTAAGGTGAGCTTTCTCAAAAGCCGCAACCCGTGTCCATAGACCGCCATAGACCGCGTAGTCTAAGGTTTGTTGCCGGAGGAGACCAACCAACTGCTGCCGCAATGCGCATTGGGATCATCGAATGGTATCTTAGAGTTGGAAACTGCAGCGCTCGCAGGATCGCTGTCCACATCCCTACGATTTCCAGAAATCGCATGAAATCTCTTCATATTTGTTGCTATATCATGTCGACGTGATGTTTTTCAAGTTTCAATGCCTAAACCAATGGAGATTTTGAGATCTACCATTCAAATTGACCGCTTGTCCGGACTGACAAGGTCACGACTGAAATGGTCACTGAATCCAAGCTCCGTAATATTCAGAAATGTTTAGTAATGGATGACAACTTTTGTGTGTTTTAATACCCCCGATGGGTCAAAATGGATGGATGTGGTATGGTATGGTATATTTTTGAATCAACATAAACTGACATAAACTAACATGAATTATTTAATCACGTTATTGATTTTGAATCATGTTCATCTCTGCGTTCCTCGGTTATTCCCACAGATCTACCTGTTTCTTGACGGTTGAACGTTCTTTTCCTGGTCAATCACTATTTCTGAGTCTGGCTCACAGTTGATCCGCCCATCTCAAACATGTGAAAGTCAATTCTGATAAAAAGAACATGCTTCCAAACATGGTACCCTCCGGTAATCAAACGTGGCTAGCTTGGAAATGTCATAATATAAATGGAGGTTTATATCTGGGAAAATCATCGAACTAAATGGTCGATTTTCCAGTACGCCACGTTTGACTACCGGAGGGAATATGTAAATACAATAGGAATGCGTACTCGGAATTCCACACTTAATGGAATACCCATTAAAAAAAAAAAACACATATCCAATTAATGATGCTTTCTTGGTGAGTCATACCCTCCAGTAGATTAACAGAATAGTTCGATGATTTGCCTATAAAACAATGTCATTTTCTAGAGCAAACTGAGAAAATTACCAGAGGCTAACTTAATTGAATTAAATGTCAATCATACCGCTGATCGGGGAGGGACAACAATTTTACCTGTACTTTAGAATACTTAGATCACTACGCCAGACTCTTACTGCTCGTATCACGTTGCCATCGTGGCTCTTTCCAGGCTTGGTGGGCAAACTCCCATAACGTTTTTGAAAACGCTAGCATCCCATTCGGTGAAATCGTCCAAGCAATGTCAAAAACCTCTTCGAAAATCCATTTTCCAATGGTTGCTCCCTAGGGAGTCCCAAATTGGACTATGATGAACTATGATGATCCCTTTTTGTTTGGGCTGGTAGGAGCAGCCGTAAAAATCAACAACCACACCCCTTCCACACCGCAGTCGAGACACAGACTGTCGCCCGTAGCAGATTCGAGCTGCCGACTTTCGTGCAAGGGAACCTGAAACTGGCGACCACTGTGGCAGTCCTACTAGGTGGTGCTCCAGTTTGTTTGCCGCTCTTAACATTATTATGTAAATCTATGTAAATCCACTCAGCAATTGACTTGGCTTCATCTCTTGGTTTTAAGATGTTTTAAGTCAACCCAGATGTGTTCTTTTGAAACGGTGACTCTTGAAAAACCAAAAGATCATCACGTAAACTGCCCAGCAGTTGTTTTCTATGAACAGTAGGTCACCACGTCAATATATCACCAAATTGATCTGGACAAATTCTAATGATTCACTACGCTGAAATAAAGATATTTTGGGATAGTTACCCTACACTATACCAAGCATGATTTACAGGGACTTCGCAGTGAGGTTGTTGTAACGAATCTAACTAAATTTATGGGATATCACTTGAACAGTGTTCAAGATTGTGATTCCACTACACTGATGGCTTGTCAGGGATTCCTTTCAATACATTAGATACGATCACCCCAACAGCAACCAACAATGGCGTGTCATCTCCTCATCCCCAGGGCACAGGACTCGGAGCGCAGTTAGCTCAGTTCGCTAAGTTGGTGAAGGGATATAACTCAGCTTTAGCTGATGAGGTTTACGTCAACAAACATCACTGTGGGAGCAAAATTTCAAATGACTTCCAACTGAACATACACCATTTCACATATTTATCAATATGTATACTGTATGTACATATATAATTATATGAATAATTTGTATAATTAATATGTATGTATCTTAGTTTGCAGCAGGATAAGTCCATGTGAGTGCCATATCCATTGTTTCATGAGTTGAATCCCCACTTTTGCTCATTGAATACTTACCAGTACCAATTATACGTGTGGAAAAAAAAAAAAAAACTCGTTTTTCTTTGCTATATACCAACTGTTCTTGTTAACTCCTCATGTGTTTCATGCTTAAATCCATACGTTTGGTGGTAAATGCGAGTCTTTGATGATCAAATTTCCACTATCGATGTTGCAATCCACGCTTCCGTTGTTCAAATCCCATTTTGTAAGGGAAAAAACCAATGTTCGGTGATTGCTGTGTATTCCTATAGAGATGTTTTTTTAAATGTGTGTGTATATATATAGGGTTTACCCCCTGTATTGATCAGTTTTGATCATGTATCTCCATGTATTGGTGTGTTATATAAAAAGTTATTATATATATATATGTTATATACAATATAATTATACATAAGTATGTGTGGTTCCTCAAACGGGGATAACCCGAAATCATCCAAAATTCACATATACTATTGAAACCCATGGTGACTTGGGGATCCCTCAAAGAAACCTCCCAAATATCCACTATTAGCAGCGCGCCGAGATGCCGATTTTGTGCCCCCCAAGGCTTCCTCAGAGAACTGCGAAACATCGCCCGGCCTTGGAAGATGCAAGGGATGAATGGATGGGTTGTGGCCAATCAACCAACTATAGCAACAATACTTATCCTTACCCTCTGGTATAGCTATTGAAAATGGCCATTTATAGTTGATTTTCCCATAAAAAATGGTGATTTTCCATAGTTATGTTAGTTTACCACATTGTATTTGTTTGCTACTGTAGTAACGTCTCGCCATTTTTACTACTCATTTCCAAGAATTTTCAAGGCATTCTATCGAAACATACCTATTTTGGGGGTGTTATTCATGAGTTACTCTTCAGTAAATGAACATAGACCCTGGCAAATAGGGGTAGGAAAATGAGTTTCCACTAAAAATTTGTTCTTTTCAGGGTCTATATTCATTTACCAGAGGGTAGTTTAGGGCGTCAATTCATTGTTGAATTGGATAGTGGACAAATCTGGGGATGGATTCATTCTTTTAGGGCTTCAACCAACTAGCTATAATTGAGGATCAATACAGGTATCTGGATAGTTAATGATTAATGATTGAATTGTTCATGGTCAACAGTTGATTAGAATTCTTCATGGTTCAGAATTGAACCATAACAACAGTTAGCCAGTTCCACCTACTCACATTGGCTATATTGGTTGTATGGACTAATGGATTGATTCTATTTGCACGATTGTACAATGGGATATTGTGGGGAGATTTCGCCAACTAAAGTGATGTTTAGTATGGGTGTTTCCTTCTAATAGGGCTGCTAGGTAGTAGTTATTGTCAATTATGTGCGTTGGAATATATCTACAATGATATGTGTATTTAATTGTATTTATATATATATATATATGCTTTGATGTTTTTACTCAAAATATGATGGATCCCGCAATATCGTAGTATATACACTATATCATAAAAATGACCAATTCTTTGGTGCCCCATGGTACCCCATTTTTGAATATGCTTGACTCGCAACAATATGACGATTCCTACCTTTTTTCAATCAATCAGATTCAATCCAACTATTGGAAGAAAACTCCAGTATAGAATTGATCACCAACTGGATTCAACTTGATTCAACATGTTTTTTCTCATTCTTTTGAACATCCAGGGACTGAACATGGCACCACTGTGGGTAAAGCTGATGGACCCGCAACAGGCTCCCACCATCCAAGGTATAGAGGGAATGTTCTTTTCCCCCTTGGGGATATCATTGACCTATCACAGCAACCAATTGGTTCTTTGTGTCGGGATTATAGTTTGGAGATGTTTGGAGTATCCCGGCTCGTATATCATTGCAACCACGAAAAGATGCTGCAAGCGACTGGTCTTTCCGTCATGTCCCTGATGCATTTTCTGCCGTGAGGTGAGGAGGGGAGCTCGCAGCGAGCTACAAATTGGCAATCTGATCTGCAACTTGGGAGCTGTTTCCGCCGTTATCCTCATCTCCCCATGTAACAACAGAGCCCTCTGCCAGGATCGCAGCAAATGCAAACTCAGTTGCCTGAATCCCTTCGACGTTTCTGAGCTGATCTCTGACTTCAAGACTGTTCCCTCCGTTCATTGCATCGCCCCATGTGACAACGGATCCATCTGTCAGGATCGCCGCGAATGCCCAATCTGTGGCCTGAATCTGTCGGACATTTTCCAACTGGACTCCAGAGCTATCACCACCCCAATCTGGATAGCCCCAAGCAACAACTGATCCATCTTCCAGTATCGCAGCGAATGCAAATACGGTGGCCTGAATCTGCTGCACGCCTCTGAGTTGATCCTTTACTGCAGAACTGTCACCACCATTTAGGGGATTTCCCCATGTTACTACAGATCCATCTGCCAGGATAGCTGCAAATGCAGAATTCGTGGCCTGAATGTGTTGCACCGTTCTCAGTCGATCTTGGACTGCAGAGCTGTCGCCACCATAATTTGGATGTCCCCATGTGATCACTGAGCCGTCTGACAGGATGGCAGAAAATGCGCCAAATGTCCGTTGAATCTGCCCCACTCTTCTGAGCTCACTTTGGACCTCAGAACTGTTTCCACCCCAATCTGGATCACCCCATGAAACCACTGATCCATCGGCTAGAATCGCCGCAAATGCCCAATCTGTGGCCTGAATTTGCTGCACATTCTGGAGCTGACGTCGGACCATGGAGTTGTCTCCACCGGAAGCTGCATCGCCCCAAGTCACAACTGAACCGTCTGCAAGGAGTGCGGCAAACGCGCGATCTGTGGCCTGAATCTGCTTTACACCTCGAAGCTGATCTTGGACTCCGGAGCTATCACCACCGTTCTCCGGGTTGCCCCACGCGTGCACCACTCCATCACTGCAGATGGCAGCAAAGGCACTGTTTGTGGCCTTGGATTTGCTTCAGGCCTCAACAAATAACTTCCAACATATTTTCATATTCCCTATATGTTCCCCACTTCTGGTGCATTTCCCGTTGAATCAACAATCACCGACTCCACACATCCGGCCTGAATCTGCTGAACATCCCTAAGATCTTGAACTGTTGAACTGTTTCCTCCGCGTCCTTCATCGCCCCACGTCACAACAGATCCATCTCCTAGGATCGCCGCAAAAGCGCGATCGGTGCTTTGCATCTGCTGGACATTTCGAAGAAAATCTTGGACTTGGGAGCTGTCACCGCCATATCCTTGGATCTGCTTCAAGGTCTTCCCCAGCAACAACTGAGAAAACTATGCCCTTTAGGCCTTTAGACATTCCCAAAATGGTGGATTTCCCATGGGGTTTCTGGGAAAATTGAGTACCGCTAATCCCGTGGTGAATTATCATTTTTTCCTATCAAAATGGCCATTGGGGGGTGTACTTGGGGGTGCAGTTGGGGTTGTCACTGGATATAACCATGGCAATGCATACGTTGGGAAAAGACCGCAACTATGCTTATATAAACCACAAAAATAGACAAAAAATTAGAAGTGCACCCCAAAGTATACCTTATCCTCAGATTCATCAGACTTAGAAAATTGGAAAGTCAAAAAATGACCACCTCAGCATGGCCCCAGGTCTCCTCCTCCTCCCCATGTGACAATCTGATCGTCTCCAGAGCAGCACAAGGCAAAGGCTCTTGCCGTTGACGACACAAGGGCCTTTCGGTAGATGGCGGTCCTGACCGGGAAAGATCCCTTCAAAAAAAAAGCGATGAGTCTCTTAGGACAAGAAGTGGCCCCAGATAGGCACTCAAAATCTTGGAGAGTGATATTGGTAGCTGGTTGATTACAACTAGGCCATAGGATCTATATGCAGACTATCTACTGTTGGATGGGTTTTCACCGTTTTGGAACTGTGGGGCCTCATCTTGTTTGATCCTGAAGATGTGTCACAACTCCGGGCCCTGCTTTTCACATCAAATGAATCAGATGGATAAACAATTCGGTGCATGCATATTATGGCACCATCAGTTTTGACCCGTCCCCAAATTTGAGTGGAAATGAATAGATTATAGATATAATACCAAGACACCAAAAGTACTAAAATTATGGGTAACAGAGGGTTTTGCTATATAAAACTGACGTATTAAAAAGCCTTGATCGAAACCGCCAATCAGTGTCAGGTGGTCTCCATCTCGAATTCCTGCAGCTTCCAATGATTCTTTCGGAGTGAGCAAATGGCCTTCCGCAGTAATAAGCCTCAAGAAGCCCGGTCCCAAAGAATGCTTGGCCTGCCGAATCAAGTCCTCAACTTTGGAGGACTTCGGAACTGCTAGGTCATCGCTATGGCCACTTGGCAATGATACAGTCACCCGAAGCATCTAACGGTTAGACACCAACCAAAAACCAAAGTTGCAGAGGTGTTTGCGCCATGAATTTTTGCACATCCCTTGGAACGTCGCAAATCTTGGAATTTCCGAACCAAAGATCACCTAACTGTTCAGCCGCTTGGTCCGTTTTTCCGTTTTGAATGATCCATTTATCGTCATGAACCGTCCACACAAGGGTAATAAGGAACAAAATATACACACCAAACAAATGGTCAACTTGTGGATGTTGGAAGTCCTGTGCCAAATTTTCGAGCCAAACTTCACCACGGTGAGCGCGGGAAGCACTTCCGGTTGGAGAAGTCCAATGAAATATGTGGCAGAACTGAACCCATTTTCTAACCACCCATACCCACTAAAAAATTACACAACTCCCAAAGCACCAATCAAATACACCAAACTCTTCGTGCAGGTGAGGTCGGCACCTTGAACCATCCTCTGCATTCCGATACCTACCCCTACTATCCGATGCTCACATCTCCAAAACGGTGGTCCGCCTGGCAGAGAAGTTCCCAGGCTTAGTGGGCTTATCCCATTGATAGCGGGGGAATCAACAAACACACCAAATTAAACAATATTACCCTCTGGTAAACTAACATAACTATGGAAAATCACCATTTTTAATGGGGAAATCCACTATAAATGGCAATTTTCAATAGCTATGTTAGTTCACCAGAGGGTAAACATATTTACAGTAGCCATTTTGGGATAGTTACCCGAATTCCGCGCGGATATGAGATCTGGCTGTTGCTGTAATTCACCAACCTGGAGCGCTTGGCCCATTTCACCATGTTTTTTTTCTTGGGATGAAACCACATCTTGGGGACCATACGATGAGGGCGTTTCATATGAACGGGGGATGGGAGTTTCCCTACATACCCCCTGGATCTCCAATATGGCAATTGAAATCCCTAAAAATGGAGGTCTATATCATAGCTCGGAAAATCATGTATAACCGGTGGATTTTCCATTGCCCCTAGATAAGTGCCCTTCTCCAAATTCACATAGACCCTGAAAAATAGCACATGTTTAGTGGAAAGTAATCTTCCAACCTCCTATTTGGCAGAATCTATGTTAAGTTGGAGGGTATTGACGGAGTATCAGTGGATATGGATATCAATTGGGTATCAATTGGATATAAAGATAAACGGATATGTGTGGGATGGGATTTTCCCTATCTCAATCTGAATCATTATTGTATCATTTACTTCGTGACAGTGAAAAATCCACCATCTATATAGTTCATTGATTTTCCCGGCTATGATACAAACTTCATCAATCATAATCATCAATTAATGTCATCATTTAATGTCATCATTTAATATCATCATTTAATATAATCATTTAATATCATCCTAATCACAATTTAATGGATATTAATGAATATTAATGAATATTGATGGATATTCATGGATATTAATGGATATGATATGAATGAAAATCCACCTTGAAGGATTGTCTCGGATTCCACACCAATCAGCAAAGGAGGTCGCCAAAATGGAGTCCCAAGGGAGAAAGTCGCGGCCTAAGGAGACTTGGGATTCGGCTCATGGGGAAGTGGAGATTTCTGTTCTTGTTGGCAACTCAAAAGTTGAATTTACCATGTTAATACCTAGAAAAACAGGTAGATGTTTATCATACTTGGCCATACTAAGTTGCATTCAAATGAATTCATAGTTATAGTATATTTTACCTAGAACACTATGAATCTGGCCGGACAGGGGAAAACCTTTATGCGGATCATGTGAAAAACACGTAACGCAGATCTTTATCATAGTTGGCGATATTTTTGTTCCCACCGCGGACGACTGGATGACATCTTGGGGTCCCCCATTCCAAGAAGTTGCCAACAAGAAGTTGCTTTTTTACCCTATTTCGCACGGGGAACACTTGGGATTGTTCGCAGACATATGAAAAATACAAACTCGGAATCTCAGAAAAATTACAATGCAACTAAAATTGCTATCGAACCAAGCTTGGAATTGAACCAATCAACATGGAGATTTCATCTACATGAAGCTCTGGATTATGATGGATTCAGGTCGTTCATTGTAATTGTAGGATTATTGAAACTGCTTTGATGATATGCTGGTGAGCCTGTTGTATTCCGTGATTGTAACATCCAAGAATGTTGATTACATCATCCCACGATTGTTTGCTTTAGAATATATACACACATCAAAAATGCAACTTTGTATCTGATTGTGTCCCACGTCAGCATTGCCTATCAAACATGTCCCCGTATATTCCGAGTTACCTTTTTTTGTTGCTTACATCCCATGAAATATCCCCATAAGGCATCAAAACGTACCCCATTTATGGCAAAGGATTAAAGCATATTGAAGGAATTGCTCAACTAATCTATCCAAAGTTTACGTAGTCATATAATATCCCATATCAATATATGTTGGTCGTGGATTTGCTGAAGAAGTCTCTAAAAAACACAAAACATCCCTTGGTCGATTGACCATTTCCAGTGATTCCCCTTTGGGAAAACCTACAATCACCTTAAACAAACCCAGGCTAACCTGCTAACCTCAAATATCTCCATACATCCCATTGTATCCAATTACAAACCCATCATAGTTGGTTAACCTCCATTGTATCCCATGATATGATCATGGTAAAGGGTATCATCATAAGTTATATATCCCATTGTATCCCCATGAATATCTGAACCACACATTTTACGGGTGAAATCCTGCCGAATATCATCACAACCCAGCGACGTGCCGGCCGAAGGTTCGCCGCGCCAAGGTAGATCAAACCCAGATCCTCAGGCGAGGGGACCTCAAAACACCTCGAAACACCTGGATTTTCGCTGACTTTCCGTGGGAAAATGATGAAAAAGGCACCAAAACATTGGAGGGATTCACGTCATTGTCTAAATCAAACATCATCAAAAACAGATCAGAATTAGAAATTCATCATACCCTCATGCAGTCAAACATGGCTAGCGGGGAAACCCCCGAAGTAAATGGCGGTTTCTAACTGGGAAAATAATCAAACTATATTATCAGGGCGAGGCCATGGAGTCGCAAAGATACGCCTCAGCCGCCAACATTTTTTAGCTGGAAGATGAGTACAAACTCAGGACTAAAACAGGACTAAAACATGCCAAGAGTCATAGTATGCCATTAAGTGTTATCCCATGCACAAATGGCTGAACTCAATATTCGTTATGAACCACTTATGATCCGTCGGGTGATCCTCCAAGTGGTCAAGTCATTCCGCACCCCCACATAAAAATGGCTGTCGTAAATGGGGATGCCACCAAAATTTGACGGCAATCGGCTGATTGATTGGGGTTTGTTTGAACACCATGTTCCCCATAGAAATAGTGGGGGTACATCATGGTATATCCCCTTTTCAAACGCTCCGCTGCATTAGAATCTGCGTTTTTATTGCTTCAACCCATCTAATTTTGTTGGTTAAACTGCCTTGTCACCGCGATTCTATCCCAAATTTCCCTTCACCTACACGGCCTTAGTTGCAGGATACCGCTGCTGGACTCCGTAGATCGCATGGATGGGGCCACGGCAGACCGGACGCAAGGGCAGATTGCCAGTCATGATCTCTGCAATAGAAAGCTCTGCCATTGCAGCGCCATTGTCTGGTAGCAGTTCTGATATTCAACCTGTCTTTTCAATTGCTGGCATCACTCCTTCGCTTCAGCCATAGCGGCTGATCTTCTGTGGTAAATCTTCTGTGCTTGGTGAAGTTCCCCCTGGACCGATGATCTCTGGATGGACTGGTTGGTGAAATCGCCATCCAACTTGGGGCCTAATGGGATGGTTTGGGAAGTTGGCAAATGGTTGGTAGCCTATCACAACTGCTCAACATGTCCAATCTTTGACTGCCAAAAGGTACGAAATCCGCAGGCTGCTGCGGCAGCTATGGGTCAAATTTGCCCCAAGTTTAAGGGATGGTCAAATTGCGAATACCCTCCGGTGTCATCCAACATGGCTTGTTGGAGAATCCACCATCCACATCTTAGCATATCCCAGCCATGGCCATGATGACCTGAAAATGACCAAGCCATCATCCCGTCATCCTATCCCTATCCCCCGCCAAGGGTCTCCCATGATGGGCTCACATCGGAAAGCCATGCCCAACAACAGCTGCAGCTGAACCGCCGAAGCCTGGACGCAGCCCAGCCCCGTGATTAAAGGGGCGGTCAAGCTATCTATGTTGGGGGCCCAAGAATAGATAGCTAACGTTGGTGCAAATAACGCCAATAGCCTATGGTTTATGTTACTTGCAAGATCTTATCAGTATGGTAGAGATTAGTATTGTATAGTAAATGGGGCGTTTTGAGCCAACTTACAAACGGGGGTCCCACATTGTATCTCTAAGCTTTATGAAAATAACATCATCATCTTTATTATGGTAAGCATTTTCCATCATTTGGGTGACAGACATTTTCTCAACATGCGAGGGTCAAGTTCCATGGGATGAAGTTTATGGTCATCCATCCTGATGGGAATCCAAACATCATAGGTACCCTCTGGAAATCAAACATGGCAATGGAACCATTACAACCTCCATTTTTTTAGTGGATTTTCCCAGCTATAAACCTCCATTTATAGGGGATTTTCCCATTAAAACGCCTCCATTTATTTCGGGGATTTCCAAGCTAGCCACGTTTGATTACCGGAGGGGAATTTCTTTTGAAAATGGATTGATGACCATCCCGACCATCCCCTGATCTTGTCGTCACATGTCGTCACCCAAATGGTTGTTGGTTGATGCGGGTAAACATGTACCCTCTGGTAATTTTTCGTAGCTATTTAAAATGGCTATGTAGAGGTGCTTTTCCCATTAAAAATGGTGATTTTCCATAGTTATGTTAGTTTACCAAAGGGTAAACATATTTAAACCATGAAAGGAAACCATCAACCATCAAATGGGTCAATATACCATACCCCCAAATGTTGCTAGAAACTCATTCATCCCGAATTATCAACATGTGGGTTGTATACCAAAATATACCAACCACTTCTAGTACAGTTTGGAATAGTTCCATTAATCTGGGATCCCCGAAAGAAGAAACATCCCGAAGTATCAACCATTTGGGGGCAATATTACATCATTCCAAGTTTTTAAATGGAGATGTACTCAATGATAAACCCCAATAATTGTAATGGCTGGTTGACCGTTTACAGATTAAACAGCAACACCAAAATTGAACCAAACATCGTTGAATAGTGGCAACGGTTGAATACGGGTATTCTCAGCTCGTGGATGTTAATTCCCAATAAAAAGATGTAAAGGGTAGAATAGCCAGCTATGATCATCAACCAACTGTTGTTTTTTAATTTTTTCATTCATATTGCTGCCATAAAAATATGCGATCCCACCATGGTTTCTGGGGTGTTTCCCAATTGGGGCAATGGTTCCGAATGGATCCTCCTCCGATCCCGGCAGGGGGTGTCACAGCACAAGGGGGCCTTGGTGGTAAGGCTCTGTCGCGACAAGTGCTCAAAGAACTTGCTCTCCTCAGCTTCGCTGCGACATCTGGCGTTCTCATGCTTGAATATATACCCTGCGAAACAGTTGGCTTCTGTACATATATATATATATATACACAATCATTCAAATTATATATGTAATATAAGTGCATATTATATATATATATGTATATATATGTGTGTGTAAATAAATAGATAAATAAATATATATATACATATGTATATATACATATGTATATATATATATATGTATATATCATACGTTATATTTTGCAATATGTTTATTTATACGTTGCATTACTTAAGTAGGATTGGCCATGAGCAGCCTCAAACCTCAGAGAAAGAAAACAAAACTACTCTGCACCAAGGTTCGACCGGAGAATGGACCGCTGTTGCACGCTTTAGGCTCCCCAATCAGAGTTTGGCTAAGGGCAGGGCCCATTAAGATTTGTTGACCCAGCATAGATTCTGTGCATAACTCAGGAATAATCAGGAATAGCTAATCTCCATCCTGAACCTCATCTTTCCCATCCTCAATTTATGACTTTCTCCGTCATAAATGAGATATCACTTCAGGATTTCAGGGCCTACGTGGCCACTTCACGCTGTTGAAAGGGGCTGAGCGTATCCTTCAGATGTCTTTCTTCACCCTGATCCCCTGAACAACCAACAGAAGTCCCGCGAAAAAGTCCCAGGGTTTGCATGTCCGATTGATGGCTTCAAGCCACATCAAACAATAATTGAAACAACGAACCAGAATTATGTATATATATATATATATATGGGGATGGGTCAATACCTATGAATTTATCCCATTTTCATGGGATGAACATCCATGAATCCCAGCTATTTTGATGTGAACAGAAGGTACCAGGGTTTTGACTCATAGCCATATATATATATATATCCATCGATCTGTTTAAAGTCATCTACCTATTGGCTGTGCAGCAGGGTCCCCCTTCTATCAACTCTTGTTTCGCCAGTAGGAAAAGAACATCCATGGTCCACACGACTCGTCCTTTTCCATGCTCCCTCCATGCACCATCTCATTGGTGAGATAGCTATCCCTATTAAAATTACCTATCATATGAACCCTCTGGTAAACTAACAGTTTGCTATGGAAAATCACCATGTTTCATGGGAAAATCCACTGTTTCTATGGCCATGGCTTCAATAGCTATATGTTTGTTTACCAGAGGGACCCAAGCCAATGAAGCAACTTCCGCCCAGGGACTGCGCTGTATTCCGGAAAACTCTTCGTCTTGGCCGTGCTCACAACCTGGAGGTAACCGATCGGACGCGGCCTGGATGGAAAGAACTACTTGTGGTAGAATGTTTTCTCATGCTGCAATCTTATGTGCTAAACTGAGGTTCAAAACTGCAGGGAATCAATGCAAATTCTTTATGTGTTTCATTTGAGGAGGGATTATAATCTGATTGAAAATAAATTAGAATTGGTGTTCTATTGTTGGATCTATCACAGAATTAGTTTTCAGGACACTAGTCTGATTAGTCTGTGATAACGAATTCGGCTGAATCTAGGAAACTGATTTTCATCTATCTTCCCGTTTGCAAATGTAAAAAAATAGTATAAACACCTCCCTAGATAGATTTGACAAAGTACCACTGGTCATAGCACTCTTGTGGCTCTGATACCATGTATGGTATGATTTATTGTTATCTTCATCTACAGCATTGCAAATGAACATGAATGAACTACCCGTAAAATGTTTCCGGGGATTCTTTCATGGTAGTCTCGATCTTGCGGGCGGGTCAGCACGCGATAGATGCAATAGGACATAGACAAAGCTTTGTTTCCCCCGTACATTCACGTTCACTTGATTTTCACCCAAGATTTCCATGGTATTTCCATGGTATTTCTATGGTATTTCCAGCCTTTCATCTGGGCCCAGAATAGATTCCACACCAACAGCCGCAGCCACCTGTTTGCGAAAGGCGCGACAGGGGCGCAAGGCGCTTGAGCAGATGTGCAACTGGAGACGCTGATCGAGACCTGGGTGTGATCGAAAATTCCCCAAGCAAAACATAGAAACTCTTATATCATTCCGATTCCAAGAAAAAATGCAAATCATGGAATGTATAATCACATATAATAACAAAGATGGGTATGTTTGAAAATATGGTGTGTGTATATATGTATATATACATGTATATGCATCCAGTTCAGGGCAAAGTGATGGTTCATCGGTGGAATGGAACGGGGGACCCTATATCGACCCATGGTCCCGCTCGAGTGGCAAAAATCGGGCACTCGGATCAAAAAGTCCGATGGAAAGTCATCGTTCCTTTCAAACATATACAGCAGCTATGTAGATAATATATTCATAAGATTGCATGAAATATACAAAAATAGTAAATCCAATCTTAGTACTAATTCTTAGTACTAATACAAAAATAGTAAATCCAATTCAGGGTTTGGCTGAAAATAGGGTGCCCAAAAAGCCACTGGATTATCATCATTTTGGATGTGTTCTAGTTTCAAACACATGTATCCATTTTCGTCGGTTCAATCACCCTTTTTACTAGGTTAATCGTTAAACCCCAATGTTGTTGCTAAAATAGATTATTACGCCGTGATATCGCCACATTGTTAAACTAATTCATATCAGATACCCATTCCACTTTTCTCAGGTGAAATGCCTAGGTTTGATGCTTAAGTCCCGGATTCCAGTGATGAAAATCATCGTCATAACAGATCACAACAAAGTGCTTCTGTCCCTGTGCCAACTACAAGGTGGTGACCCCCACTTTGTTAGCAAAAATCAAATGAAATCGCATGAAATCACCATTTGCGAGGTTGTTTTTCAACCCAATGATCTGCACCAACTTGGCGATCATTCAACGGGGCTTCCACCTTTCTATGTCCCACTTTGCTGGGGCCAAGAACTGCGTGGAGACGAGGTCCTTCGGAGGCGTCTCGTGCTATTGCGACATGTTGTGACGGTCGGACATGGTTGGTGTGTAAGTCACGTGGTAGTATCACAGGATCTTATGAAGGGATATATATGTATAATGTACAGAATTGGGATATGGTGAGATATAATTGGGATTCATAACAATAGCGGCTAATGGTTGTGTGTCTAGAAATGGGGCATAGGACCTATATGGTGGTTTCCTAAAATAGAGGTACCCCCAAATCATCCATTTTAATAGGATTTTCCATTATAAACCATTTATTTTTGGGTACCCCCATTTTAGGAAACCCCCATATAGGACATGATCATCAACCATCTGCTTCACGTCCCTGGTCCTGGAAGACTCGTTCGAGTCAACGCAGACAAGTTGGCTATCAATGACATCTATTGTGTCTAAAAGAAAGATAACCTGGATTGGTAGCATCGATGCAACGTCACAAACCAAGATGTCAAATATCCCAGGCGTCACGCTCCACCCGTTCGATGTGTATCATCAAGTTTCCCAAACGTTCGTGAACGAGATCTCTTTCTCCTATAGTCCCCATAGTGAATAGCCCGACCATCAGGACGCGAGGGGTTTGCCGGACCCTTCTCAAGAGACATCAGGCGCCGTTCACGTGCAACTTCAGGAGGCAAGGGATCAAATCGATAATGCCACTGTGGTTGCCAATACCTACCGTATGGTTTGTGAGAGAGACATGTGCAAGTCAATCCAGTGGTTCCTGTTTCAAACTCTAAGTTCATGGAATGATTGTGCTATGTGTTGGATTGAAGCTGATCTCTGCTACATGCATGTGGGATTGACTTTTCCTGTTTGTTCTATGATGATTAGGCAAGAATGACCATACATACTTACCCCATGTGCATTGTTTCATGTGTATTAATTGCATAGGTTGGAACACTTTATATGTGAGAAGAGTTATGTGCTGCATGCCCCTCCATGGCTACTGCTAGCTTGTGATGCAATCTTCAATTGATTACAAAACTTGGTAGAGCCATTGACATCTATACGCTCAGATTACATCTTTTAATTCAGATCTTTTAGATGAGCCTTCTGATTAATTTCAATAATGTTGGTCTATGCTGGATACAGTAGTTTTATGTTGAAACCCAAGCAGTCTTGTGAGGTGTTAAGTATCAACCCATGATACATCCTTTACAAATGCAAGTGATTGCATCTCCCACGATGTTGTAAAGTCCAAAAACTACCAATCTAACCAAAAAATAAACAACTGCATTGGCAACTATCTATGGTGATGTCATAAGGAAATCTGCATTAGCAAAGAAGAGGTTCACTTTTGCCATCTTACTACGCGTTAGATAAGGTAAACACAAAGACACAAACATATATACATACAAATATTGAGCTTGCCGCTTGTTGGAAGAACGATTTAGAACAAAGGATTTGGGCCCTACCTCCACTCCTACTATACTACTTGACAAGCACTTTCCTGAACAACATCAACAAGAATCAAATAGTATCAAACAGTAATGTATCAGGAACAAAGCAAGCAAAATGAATCGCAGAAACATCTTTTAGGAAGCACAATACTATGAATATAAATAGCATAAACTATTTAAAAAAACACCATGAAACACTGTAAAAATGGGGCCCCCAAAGGGCCACTCTCCAAATTCAGGGGTAAGCAATTTTCAGACGCATCCCGCACGCTTTCAGATGGCTCCAAAACAATGCCAAAAATACCCGCCAAAATGAAGAATGGTACTCTCCGGATCTCTCCAGTAGTTTAACATAGCTATGGAAAATTGCCCATTTATAGATGAATTGCTTATTAGGTGATTCTCCATCGCTATGTCAAAGCACCAGAGGCTAGTTGAAGGAACGAAGGGGCCAAGTGCCTGGGTTTGGTTTCCAATAGATCGGAACCAGAACCCAGGAGTTGTTCAGGTCAAATCGTATGTACTCCGGACAAACAATGGTGTTTTTTGAGTTGGTTAATTAGTTTATTGTTCCATACCACATATAGTCAATAACAAGAGCCTGTTTACCCACAACAACAAAAGTTGACCCCGTGTTCTGATGTCAAGCTTCTTGATCCGGGCTTAAGTGGTTCAAGCGGCTTGAATGGCTCTAGTGGTGTAACCAGATTTTTTTGGGGATATGCAGATCCAAAGACAACCAGTTTGCACCAATCTGGACTAGCAGCTAAGTCAGCTGAGCATTGGTGGGCTGAGAAAGTTTTGCCCATTGATGTCAATTGGACAATCTCTTTGGGGATGGCAACAAGGAAATCCTGGTGAACCATCAACCAGTTATCGGCTACTGGGCCTCAAATTTATTCATCCAATGTGCTGAAACGTCCCACAATTGACAATGGGCTTCAGGAAACCTGGTGGTACAAGTTTGCTTTCAAAGAATCAGGCACGCAAGGGTTCAACCAACCTCTGCTCATGTTGGTAATACTTGTGTCCGATCATTCTTGGTAGAATCCCCACTACTCTATGTTATGAGTGAAATCTGCCGTTTTCTTGATTGGATCTGAGTTTCATCAACAGTTCGATCACCATTTCACTACTTGGGTGCATGAAACACATGCACACAGTTCACATCTCACTTGACCTCCCCAGTGTGTTCCAAAATTCACCCGACTCTTTTAGTGCCCAGATGAGATAAAACTCCCGGCGACCCAAGGTCTCCTTGGTGTTGAAGGTGTCTTGTTCTCACCTGCAGTATCATCTCATTTAGGGGCCAACAATGGATAGGTCAACTCACCAAACATGGGGGTAATTTGTAGGATTTAATGGGATCATATGGCATCTCATTGGGTCGATTAGCTTTCAATATTGGATTCTATGGATTCTATAACCATCAATAACTAAGGGTTGCTCCCTGGCCACCCCAAATACAACCAGGGGTGACTCGGTAGATCAAGAGGTATGACATGTGTTCCCCCCCTTTGTGGCTATCATTTACCCACAATGGGTCGGGGCAATCCTGCACAACAAAGGGATTTGACGAACAAAAATCTTCATTGATGCAACAAGAACCAAAACTTGCCAACATGATGACTTTTGCCTGGCCAAATAAAAAACTACTCGAATGCATACTGTACCACCCTTCGGGGCATGCAAAACCCGCTCTGGTCATCCCAGAAATGCACGAATATATAGCTGAAACTAGAGTAAACTCGACTTACCGCTTCCAGCTGGGTGAATCAATGGGCTCAAAGTAGACCGTGGTGTCTGGCCACCCCACCTGTTCCTTCGCCTATCATGGCCCCAACTGACTGGCTTCAAAGAAGAACAATGACCATCCCCACAAGCGCACTCAAGAAGCGAGACATGTCCATGTTTCATGATCTGATTTCATTAGATAGATAGATAGATAGTTAGATAGATAGATAGATAGATAGATACATTGATAGATTGATAGATTGATAGATGGATAGATAGATAGATAGATGGATGGATAGATAGATAGATGGATAGATAGATGGATAGAATAGATAGAATAGAATAGAATAGAATAGAATAGAATAGAATAGAATAGAATAGAATAGAATAGAATAGAATAGAATAGAATAGAATAGAATAG
>BGPT01001924.1:24969-75095 GCA_003297045.1 Symbiodinium sp. clade C Y103
AATAGAATAGAATAGAATAGAATAGAATAGAATAGAATAGAATAGAATAGAATAGAATAGAATAGAATAGAATAGAATAGAATAGAATAGATAGATAGATACATAGATAGATTGATAGATTGATAGATAGATAGATAGATACAGTAGATAGATAGATAGATAGATAGATAGATAGATAGATAGATAGATAGATAGATAGATAGATAGATGGATAGATAGATAGATAGGTAGATAGATTGATAGATAGATAGATAGATACATAGATACATAGATAGATTGATAGATAGATAGATGGATGGATAGATAGATGGATAGATAGATGGATGGATAGATAGATGGATAGATAGATGGATAGATAGATGGATAGATAGATAGATGGATAGATAGATAGATGGATAGATGGATTGATAGATAGATGGATAGATAGATAGATAACAGATTATCCCATTATATCCGCTTTATCACACTATATTCCACTGTGGCTATTAACCCCACATATCCATTAAATCTTCTTATGACTTGATGCTTCACACCACTGTATGATAGTGAGTTATCCGACCTAACTACGTGATTATTGGCCATCAATACATACTATCAGGGCTTGACAAATGCCTTGCTTTTCACATCACTCAACTAAAACTAGGAAACTACCCTGTATACACACCAACATGTGGGATACTACAATGTCCTATATTATCCATGTATATATATATACTACTAATAAATTAAGATGTAAATTAATTGGTTATGGCTCAAAATTAAAGACCAAGGAAAACCACAGATTTAAGTCTTTTTAAATAGATATCAATGATATCAATCATTAAAAAACATATTCAGGTAACCCCCGATTATTGGGCTATATATTATATATACATATGTATATATATATACACACACACCAACACGTTGGATACATTATCCATATACATGTATTTATATATATATATATACTGCTGTAATTCACCCATTAGTTCAAGGTTCACACCACACTTGCACCGCCTCCAGGCCCCCCAAACCAGACGGCTGTGGGGTCGCCTGGCCGTCTCGCCAAGCCATTCGGCATCAGCACCGCGCGCGGCTTCGAGGGAACCTCGGGGTCCGAGGGGGGGAACTGAAACGCTGGGAAAAATGCTGATTGAACTAGGGAACATGGTGATTGACCCTGGGGTAAACTAAGGTAGATGTGGAAAATCGACCATTTTTCATAAGTATACAATCATCATAAATCATCTACAAAGGGGCCATTTTCCATAGCTGTTACTGTAAATCACTAGATGGTAAGCAATAAAAATGGATGGTTATCATGGGATAGATGGTATTCGGATCATATATATATATATATTATCTTTCTAAGCGATAACATGAAATAGACTGTCAGTGGAAGGAAGCATGGTGGTTTCAATCCTTTTAGATGGAGCATAAATATGCATAAATCCTATAATATCCTATAATTATGGCCACATGCCTACGCACATTAAGTGGAACTGAACCTGTAGGGTGCTGTCTCAAATGGATTAGTGTTCCCCTGAGGCAATATCGCAAACCTCCTCAGCACCATCATAAACATCAACAAAAAATGATCTCCGCATTATACAGCTGGCTACCAACCATACCGGCCATACCGGCCATACGAGTACCAACTCACAGATCCACAGTTTAAAGCAACACTGCTATCCAACAACACTGTCAAAGCAGCATTGAATGCCAATCGGTTTATACAACGGGAAATTGCCATTTCAACGGAGGGAATTCCCATGGATTTCCACGGCTGCTGCAGGATGGCCTCTTCCACAGCGGCGGCTCCTCTTTGGAGATTGCTTGAATAGCTCGGCCATTCCGGGATTGTCACTGTCTACTATGTACTAAGCATCATGCCAGTGACATCGAACCTGCGAGAAGCTGCGATGCACCGGCGACTGATCTCACTCTGCATCGCCGCACCAAGGCACTCCGGGCACTCGCAGAAAACCCTCTTCGATGACACCAAGGTGGCCCCCCGATGTTTGTTGCTTGACAAAAAGACCTTTTGATTTGAAGGTATACGCTCATAAACCCAATCTGTGGCCTAGTGATTTGCACCAACTTCCCTATCTACTTGGGATATCACCCCACTAAGTGGCAAGTGGGGTGATCACCAGGCGACAGTTAGCGACATAGGATGATCCTTCAAGTGGGTCACCAGGTTTACACCTCATTTGAGTCATTTGTATCGCTTCAAATCCGCTTAGATTCCCATGATTTCACAATATCTGTTTGATTCTACTTATGTTTGAAGATTAAACGCGATATACCCTCCAGTGTCGTCAAACATGGCGAATCCCAAAAAATCCACCCGTTACTTTGATGATTTTCCTGCTGGAAACACCCATTTATAGGGGATTTTTCAGTCATGTCCCAGCGGACGTTCGCTGCTTCCAACGGCTCAAGTCCAAGTTGGAGGGGAAAGGATTTATCGGCTTGTAGCTATTGATACGTTACTATTAATGCAACTATAATTGAGGCTAGGTTACTATTGATAAATTTATGGGATTGAACCCCATTAACTAACTGTATAGTTACTATTGATATATATATATATATAAATATATACATGTATATTGAGTGGGTTGACTACTATTGTTAATGAACCATGGCTTTCTATTCATACAACAAAATATAATATAATAACTCTTAACATCCATTAACTATAGTTTTAATCTTCAGCTCAAGTGACATCCCGCGTCCAAAGTCCCGCCAGCTCTTTGGCATTGCGGTTGAAGTCCGCGGGCATGGTCCTTGGAGCAAGCCCCAGAGGCATCCCTGGCCCCCAGGAAAGATGCCGAAAAGCTACAAAAGTTGGACAAAAATGGGACATGTTCACATCCTGGAAGAACTTGTTCGATGTTATTTTCAGGGTGGTATGTACTAATCTATATATAATATGTATATATGTATATATATATATTATATAGACATAAGAATTGTGTTCTATATCATAGCTGTACATATTTTTTAGAATGAACCAAAACCGCCACAAAGTCAGGAGCCAGGATTGTGAGAAGTTTGTCAGTGAAGTTTTCACCACACTTCGGCTGCGCCGTGTTCGTGTGGAATTGCTGATGACAAGGATTTTTTTCGATGCTTTGGCGCTTGGTGCGCAGCGTCCATCAATTGGTCAATTTCCTGCCATTTCTTTCCAAGTACCAAAATCGGCACTCGATCTTTTCAATTGGACGCATTTGGTGAAATGGATGCATTTGGTCACATTGACGGCACCCGTCAAATTTGCCGCAAATAGGCTGCTGAGCTTTCCATTGGCATGGCCGCCATTCGCTCCAGTATCGCAGCACACCACAATATGGACACAGCATTTCTCAATTGGGCCAAGCCTCAATTGGATGCGCTTCAAGTCACCAAAGAGTAAAAGTTTGGTCAAACCTCTTTGGAAGCACTTGAAGCCCAAATCTGCACAATTGGGACAAGCCTTGTTTGGATGCACTTGAAGCCAAAAGGTATGGCATCTGATTTACCTGCATTTGGATGATTTTGTTAGCCAACGGCGCTTTCAAAGGTGGACGTCGCCTAGTCTGTCACCTCCAGAGGAGGTTGGAAATGAACGGCAAAATCACCCGTTGCCAAACTGACATGCCCTGCAAAGCAACATGTAATGTAAAGCTTGTTAGTACTAAATTGTGCACCCAGTTAGTTACCCCAGCTATATCTCAGTATATTCTCACTATATCATCATTTATTGTTGGCTACATACTAATACCCATGTGTATTAGTTGGCATAATATATCTTTACTGTATAATATAGTTACATATACTAATTTGGTAAGCCAAAAAAAAACCATCCCAAAAAATCACCGGAAATGGGTGGTACAAACTATCCCCAGATGGTAGGTTTATCATTGGGTTTCCCGCATCATACCATTCATTGTTGGCAATGTCATATATTGCAGGATCAACCTGTATACCGTATACAGTACCCCTGTTCTTGGTGGCACTAAGGTTGCTTCACACTGGTCTTCCGCATTCCCATCATGGTCCAATGGGCGGACAAAATTTGGCAACCATGAAGGAACAAAATGGTAGTAGACCCAAAAAAGTTGGTCAACAAGAGCAACAAACATAGTAGGTCAAATTTGGTTTGACAAAACAAATGAACAACAAATTTGGTGGAAGCCATGAAAATGGTCCCCTTGGCCCCAAGGGGCCCCTTGGCGGTCTTCAAACATCATGAAATATTGACCCATCATCAAGAAAAAAACTTCCCAGGGGATTCCCAAAGTGGATTCATCAATGGATTGACCAACTAATTAGTACTTTCATTATTATAGTTGCTTAATATTGGTAATGAATTGATAATCATATATTGTGTCATCAGACTATTTTTTTTCTTAGGTCAATATCCAATGGTAATAATTGGATAATCAGCAGATTATCACCATTGAGTATCGACGTATATCGGGGCCCATCCGCGAAGTCTCTTGTATACTACTATCATTATTACCTATGATTTTGATTACTGTTATTATTGTCATATAATAATCATGACGATTTTGGCCACATTATTGTTACTAACTATTGGTTTTATACATTATATATATTGCTATCTATAAGTCTATAATGATATAATTGCTATTCTTATTAAACATTGACCCATGGTCGATGATTCGTGCTGCAATCCGCCAAGTCTCTTGCTGAACTTCTTCACATCGTAGCCACCGCCACGACTTTGCACAGCGGCTCGGATACTCATTGGCGCCCACTCGCTGCTCATGTGCTGCTCCAAGCGATCAACAAAGAAGTCCTCGTGCTTTGCAAGTACAAAGGGGGGAGGTATTTTCTTGGATGGGGAGACTGAACAATTGAACAATCATCAAGTATTTTTGGAGTCTTTGGACCTGGAAAGTAGAAAAATTGAAGCACAAAGCATGTCAACAAATCTTGAGTGAAGTGATTCACTACATAACTCACTCATGTGTTGAGCCTGCGAAGCCAGAGAATGACACAGTCAATCTCTATCTCTCGTGTGTTGTGGCAATATCTTTCTGTACAGAGCTGTGGCAAACACTGTTTCGCTACCAGCGTGCTAGCCCCTATTCAAATACATGTAAAAATATATACTGTATGTTTTAAAAAAATGAACATCACTTCCTGTTGCATTCTATACTATTCTATACTCTATAAAAAAAAAAAAAAATGTTTGTGCAAACTGCTCATCAATGCTTTGCTTGGATGCCCACAATGTCTCATGAAACGAGCCCTGAATCCTTGGAACTGTGCCCTTGATCATCTACTCCAGGTAGGCAATCAAATGGGGCTGGTCACATACAAAATGGAGAAATCACATTTTAGAAACAGTTTCGGAAAGTGGATTTATGGATACGTATGAAAGGAATTTCCAGGTTAGAGAGAAACTTTGCCAGAAAGCATGCTTTAGAGGAGTTCAACAAAGCTCCCTTCACTCCCCAAACAACGGAGGCGGTCCTCACAATGCCTGGTCTGGATGTAACCTCAGGATGTCAGTTTTGCTCACGGATTCCATATAATTATATAATCAGGAACTATACAATGGGAGGATCCCTCGAATTCCTCAATATATAGTTGGGTAAGGATTTGGGTTACCCTTCGGAAATCCAACGTGGCGAATCCTGGAACATCACCCATTTAGTTCGATGATTCGCCCAGCGATAAACAGTTATAAACCTCCATTTCTAAGGGATTCCCCAGCCAGCCATGGAGCTGATTACTAGAGGGTCACTGTATTGCGTGTTATTGCCCCCCGACTCGTCACCATCAGCATGTCAAAGGCCCCAAATTGATGGTCTTTGAAGGGGAAATTGATGGCCTTTGTCCATTTCTCTTCCCAAATATCCGAGAAATATGAGAATGACCAACCAGTGGTTGGCTGGTGGTTTGGAATGTTTGAGAGCCCAATCCCTCGTGAAGGGGACTACCACTAAGGGGACTATCCGTTGTACCATACATGAGAGTTCTGAAGTGGCCTGTACCACCATTCTGTCCTTGGAATTGGCAATCGGAAAGGCCATGGTGAGGTTGTGAACCTTCCAGTCCTTCAACTCCTCAAAGATTGACTTCTCAGACTTCTTCGTGCCGGACAAAGCCGCCGGCCCACCCTTCTCGCGGCTCGCTGTCATCCCTGGCACCTTCTGGTGTTAGGGCGAGGTTCACATCTTAATCTTATGATTAGGCCATATTGATCATATCAGTTCACCATCCCCCCGATGTGCCCCAGCTCACAGGTTTCGCCCCATTTTTGATCTTCACCCACTAATTTCTGGGCATCTGAGCAGAAGATGCATGGAGATCTTGGCCTCGCAGTTCCAAACCAAGCCAAACATCTCTGGTAATTTCACATAGCTTTTGAAAATGACCATTTACAGTTGATTTACCTATTAAAAATGGTGATTTTCCATCGCTATTTTTTGTTTACCCACTTTGGTTTCATGTCAAATCAACTTTGACCCATTGAGTTGGTGACCTTCTAAAATCTAGCTGTAAAATCATGAAATATATTTCTTTCTGTCCGCTGTCCCCCAGTTTTAGCTGGCTTTCAATCTCCATGTTTGTTGCTCAAACCATTCTTTTCGCTGGTTTTGGTGGTTGAATCCGTTTTTTGTTGTTGGTTTCTAATCATAATGCCATGTTTATGGTTGGTTACATCCCATTACAACAATATTACAACATATAACAACATATAACAACCTCATCATTTTCCCATATTGCTGGCTTTATCCCGTTATATCCCCCTAGAATTCCATTGTATCCCCACTAAATCCCAGATATGTCCATCTAGATGTCCATTATTCCTTGCTGAATTTCCATGTTTTTGCGGGTTAAACCCCTTGTCCGCCATTTTTGCTGCATCCCATTCTTGATGGCCAGAATTCACTCCAATCCTGGTCTCCAAGGGGCTGTGCGGCACTTGCTTCAGCAACATGTCGAACCAGGTTGAGAGACCTGCTGCGCCAGGCTTGCAGTTTCTCCCAGTTTTTTGGAGCACAGATTGCTTTTTTTGGAAACAGAAAAGTAGTGGGAAAGAATGGGGTATAATGGGATCACTGCCTTTTCAAGGTGACATGGTTAATATAGACTTAGTGGTTGTTGGATAATATCTTCATGACATTTGAACAAATAGCTGGTAAATGCTGCTTGTAAGTAGTTGGTAAATGTTGGTAATAGGATTTCACACGAATTTCACGGTTGCTTGAGATTCGCTACACCAACCTGAAGGGTTGGTTGAATTCCCATGATAATTCTCGCAGACCTTGGGCATCCAGAATTTGTCGTGGGAGAACAATACTTCAATCTGTATTGGAAAACTGAACTGGGAAATATGTCTTACTGGTGCTTAGTAGGGAATGGGGGAATGAGCTATAATAATCATTCATAATCATCCCATTCCCCCATTCCCCACTAAGCAGTAAGTAATTTTTGGAATATACAAGTTTCAGCCAGTGATACCCGTTACTCATGGGATGGTGGTTATTTGTGTGCACAAATTCCAGGCAAGACGTGAAAAAAGATGTGGAATTCCAAGCTCCACAACATCGCTATTGGGACAGAATCAGAGGCAAAAAAAGTGAAACCGCACCAATCCAGTCCAAAAATCTGGCAGCTTGCAGAAATATTCCCCCTCATTTCCCATGAAAGTTGATTAAAGTACAGTAAAATAATTCATTCATGATTTTTGCTGGTGAAATCCCATCAGTATCCCGATCAAATCCCATGAAATCCCATGAAATTGACATTTTTTCGCAATGTTTGATGACACCAGAGGCTAATTCTACTAGAAACATACCATTGTTACTGGTGAAATCCTTTGTAAATCACCATAAAATCCCCATGGATCACCATAAACTGACCCTCCGTCTCCACCCACGACTGCGCCTAGCAAGCCCACGCCCTCGTGCAGGTTGGGTGCATCAATGGCATCAAAGGTGGCACCACGGAAGGCCACGGCCTGGAAAATCTCAGGAGAATCATCAGAAAACGAGTGGGAAAATGGTGCTTTAGCATGGAAAACATGGTGGCTTCCTATGGAAAATTCATGTGCTTTAACATCGAAAAAGATGCTGGTTGCTCTAGTTATCTTCAGATACTATGTTCAACATACTTTTCAACATGGGATTTTCAACAAGATCGACCCAGTTCCTCGGACCCTCAAAGAAGAACTAACGGCGCCTTGAGCACATGCCAGGGTCGTCCAGCATAGCCGAAGATCCGCAGGCGTAGTGGGGCACAATCCTGGCGATTGCCCGGGGAACTGAAAGATGTATGGCTTATGAATATCGTGATACTATGTATTTCGTTCTAGATGTGTTTGATATTATATAAATAGAATATACTATTGTATATAGAATAGATTGTATTATATTATATTATTGTTGGGACAACGCCATAAATACTGAGACAAAATGGAGGTAGATGCGAATCAAATATGAATTGTTGGCAATCTGTTGGTCTCTGTGGACCCATGGGGCGTGCTCGAGGGTGTCGAAACATGGGCACCGCAGCTGCATATTCGCTATAGCTAGCGACTTGGATATACAAAGTTCTTGGCCACGCCAAATTGGAGACCTGAGTGGACCGGTGAATCTCATCGTTGCTGCCGTCTATGAACCGAAGAAGCCCCGGTTGTTGGGGATCCAAATTCAGAACTGTAGCACTGACATTGCCTACAGTTGTGGCCCCTGGAAAAGAAAGACAAACACCAGTGCGCGGTCCAGGCGGAGGCAATTCGTCGTCACTCTGGTCTGAGACGTGGGGCGGAGTCTCGGTCATTGGAGACGATGTCCACGAGGAGGTCTCCAAAAGAAGTCCGAAGGTCAAGAGACCAAGCAAAAAGCCAGGCCAGAACCCCCAACGGGATGTTGTCAAAGATGGAGCAGTGAAAACGACGCGGGCGCGCCGTACGGCTGATGGAACCATGAACGTACGAAAATTCAGAGCTCACTTGAGCAGATAGTCTGGTGACCACACAATCTGACATGTTGACTCCACAAAACTCAAGTGGTGACACGTTGAAGGTGCAAAGTCACTAGACTATATATATATATATATACACACTTGTGTATATATGTATATATATATATATATATCCTCCAAATCACAAGGTCAAAGACGCATATACTTATGCGTATATGCTTAGGTACATTTGTCTGAAATAGAACTACATCAACGCGTTGAGTTTCGTCATCTTATGATGTTATGTAAAATATTAAACAATAAATATATTAAATATTATGTTTGCTTATATTGCATTGTATTGTATGTACACCGAATAGTAAATATATATTGTATAGCAATCCCCAAAAGCATAGACAAGCAAAATCCCAGTGAATGATTGGTAAATTGTGTTTGCATCTTTTTGGGCATGATATACACTTACATAAATGGATTATCAGATACGTATGTTAATGCAATTATATATTATATGTACATCTAGTTTGATGTGTTGGGATTTCTCTGTGTGTGTAAGATATGTATATGATACAAGAACATGCGCATATTCCTATGAACACATGTCAAGTACTAGAATCTATGTAAAGGAGTTGGAAGTGTCTCGCTCAAACCACCTATGATCGAAGCATCTCTTGGCAGTTTCATACCATCCCAAAATCCACAACGTGTGTGTTGCTTCATCAACCCAGAAGAATATGGATACACAGATTCCTTGATTTCAAACATTGCAACATCATTGAAACGAATCACTTACTACATATATGTGTGAATACATATATAATCATGTATATATATATGAATATATATATATATATATGAATATATATATATACAGTATATATACACACATGAATAATTCACAAACATCATGTATCCCCGTCTCTTTTTGCTAAGATTTTCATCTTTCCTGGTTCAAAACAACACCAATATCATCTCCGCCAAATGATGCCATCGGCGCCTCTGGCGCTGGTTTCCTTAGTTTGGAATCGCGAAGTTGCTGCCCAGAACTGATATTCATTTCACTCTTGGGTTTATGGTAGTTACCCTCTGGTTATGCCATGGAAAATCCCCGCACTAAATGGATGTTTCCAGCTGGGAAAACCATCCAAAATTAGCCAGCTATTCCATGGCGAACTGTTAAATAACCACAGGGCATCCCATCAGTGGATATATATATAACTTCTATGGCTATACCCTCTGGTAAACTAACATAACTATGGAAAATTGCCATAGAAATAGCATTAAGAATGGTGATTTTCCATAGTTATGTTAGTTTACCAGAGGGTAATCATCATTATCATCAATGATATTCATTGAACAAGTTTGCTTCTAGGTTCATAAACAAACATTACATCAGTGGGGAGGGGCCAGCACCTTGGACCAAAAATGTTTGGTGGGTAACTTTTCACACATACCCCCATGCCAATGTGTATTTGGGGAGATGATGTATGACATTGTATATATAATCTATATTATCTATAGATACTATGATTCTAAAACATTATATCAATATATATTCTATGTTCATCTATATTCTATATATACTAGTATATATATATATATACAGTATCATATGCATACATATCGGGTGTTTAAGTGACGTTTCTATACTCCCAGTCCATGAGACATTGCCGGTCAGCCCAAGTATGTCAATCTTTAGTTTCTATTGGTTTTAAGTTGTCTTATGTATTCCCAACGATAAAAACAAAACATTTTCCCCAAACCCTGGTTAGTAAGTCCCCTAAGTGGATACTTCATCTTTAAGTGGACGATAGCTAGGTTGTAACATGTCACAACTACTCACTTATGCACCAGCTACGAACCGTGGGATGATCCTTCGATTCCCCGAGACCCTGAAAAGGCATCCAGGGCTCCATGTGGCCATCTTATGCTTTGCATCCAGCTGTCCATAGGCCGCAGCGTTTCGTGCAGCTTGGCCCCACCAATCCGCCTGGGAAGTCACGCGGACGAAAAAGACTCACCAGCATCGTTAGCGAACGTTGAATGATAGCTAACTAAAACCTGAGGGTTGATTGGTAGATATATCTCGTTCTAAGTGGGTTTTTAAACCAACAAACATAAGTGTAGGGCACTTTGTATCCCCTCCCAGCAGTGGATCGCCGCACCTCCTTCTCTTTCATCGAAGCCAGGGTCACGTAGTCGCGCAACTCCAACCTGGATTGCGTCACGCAGATGACGGCAGGTCCGCTGCGAGTCAAAAAGGGTGGGGCAATGTGGGATTTCAACATATTTCAACCATCAAAATATGGGATTTATATTTAGCATTGTTTGACCAACAAACATGGGGAAAATCGTTGTTTCATGTTGTTTCCACAAACGACACTTGCAAGTGGCAGGGACAATCGAAAACTGCCCAAGCACCGAACGAATAGGTTGATATGGCCCATGACTGACAAACAACCGCTGCCAAACCGGCAATATCTGGAATACGGGTTTGTCTGAAAATGGATACCCCAAATTTGGCGGGTATGGTACTGCCGTATATTGGGGGTATACCCCATTTTCAGACAAACTCATATCAAGGAGCAGAACTGTTGAATAGGGCATGTTTCATCAGGGCCCAGAAAGGACGATTAAAACAAAACAGGAGCCTGGACCGGGTCAATAACAGATTTCAACTTGTTTCACATGTTTTGGTTGCACGGTTTTTGCTTCTGGTAGGCTTCAAATGTCACAGGAGCAGTACCTTGATACCCTGGTTGTGCATGGAGATGGTCGTGGTCGCAAACTCCCTGGCACCATGTGGCACCGTAACTTGAAGCCATTGATACCGGTGGTTTGTTGAAAATTCAGAACATCAAATAAGAATGATAAGCCAGGAACATCTTCACAGTTCAGGCATTTCTTTTAATGACGCACGGCCCGAAAATTGGATGGTTGCCACATCATATAATCATATGATTGTTGGTTGCTATAGCAAAAAAAAAACATAGAATATATCAACAAAATGGTTGGTTTCATATCCCCGATATGCTGGAAGATTCTCCCAATAAACATATCATATTATTGATTATGTATTACACATCCCATTAATTCAGTACATGCTCAGTATATGCACATGGAATCACTATACTCTTGGATTTCATCCAATTTTTCCCGTCAAAATACTGTCCAGATCACATATCCCATATCATTTTCCATGAAATAATGAAATTCCAGTGCCGACTTAGAATGTTGTTTTGATTATCACCAAATGAGTGTCTTAGCTTTAAAGTTCATAAAATTGCACGTGAAATCATGATTCTTGGATGATTCCTGTAGAATCATCACTTCCACCAAAATTTCATCACAATTCTTTGATGCTGACACATTATTCAAAAAACCTCTCCAATTCATACATTTTACCCTCTGGTAGTCAAACATGGTTTGCTGGAAAACCTCTCGTTTAAATAGTTCATTTTCCCAGCTGTAAATCTCCAGGGCTTGTTCGGGGAAATTCCAGCCAGCCATGCTTGATTTTCCTGTTGTATTCCCACTAGATCCTATAAAATCCCATTAAATCGTATACAATCCCACTAAATCCCACTAAAATCTCACAAAATACCATAAAATCCCACACAATTCCATTCAATCCCATTGAGAATCCCGTGAAATCCCACGAAATCCCAACAAACTTCCATAAAATGCAGATGGTTTGTCCCTCTGATTTTCCCAAAAAAACCATCCCCAGCGCCCCCGGGAGGACACGATTCTGGGCGCCCAAACTCCAAGCTCAGATCCCGGCGCCGTCGTTTCAGCTCCTAGCCAAGACGATTCCGTACCCAGATTCGTTTCACCCAAAAATGGCCCAAATTTGTAGAGAAATCATGAAAATTCATAGTACCCTCTGGTAAACTGTTACATAGCGAACTGGAAAATCACCATTTTTGGAAAAATCCACGAACTTTCTATGGCCATTTTCAATAGCGAACTGTTAGTTCACCAGAGGGTAATTATTTTGGAAGCTATTGAACATGAAATGTCTACCCTTGTGATTTGTGTAATATGTTGTAGATAATTTTCATGAAATTTGTGTGGAATCTGTTGAAGCCTCTATTGTATTTCTACCCATATGTCTATTTTTGCCGATAAATATCTGGAATATGAGCATATTTATGGGGTTAAAATCTGGATTTCTGCTGTTTTTTTGTGTTTGGGAGTCCTGTTTGATCTTGCAAGCCTTTAAATTCGCGGGTGTTGCTGGGTGGACCCCCTGGCCTTGCATGGGTGATCTTTTGGGTTGAGTGACATTCGTGGTGCCCCCCGCTCATGTTTGTTGTTTTATAAACACAGTTCATTCTATCTACAGTACCATAAACCTTAGTTCCCTTGGTTGTAAACCAACTTAGCCATTCCAAGCTGGTACATCACCTTGTAATCCTTGTAAAAATTCATACCCAGGGGTAGGAGGTGCTAACCGATCTGGACCCACTAACGGCTGGTCATGAGCTGCCGCCAGGACGCCTTGGTGGCACCCTTGAATGAAAGTCTCTTGATGTCATCATACCATTTCTTGCGTTGAAAATCAACTACAGAAATTATAAATGAATGAAACTAATGCCTATGTATATCATGTGTATATATAAAATATATGTAACTATATGTAATTATATATATATATATCTAAATATCTATCTATATATATATATATATCCAATATACATAGCATATCTTTCAATGACACCATAAGCCAGTTGAGATATATAGTCAGGCCGGATCATCGACTATCCTGTGAACTTTTAACATCCACAAATTACACTGTCGTGTTGTCTATTGTTCCGTTTTGTTTTTTTTGGGCTAGAATAATGATTGTGCAATTGTGGGGCAAATGCATTGTCCCCCTATACCTGGAACACCTGGAATTCTGACATGCCAGAACCGATATTGCAAATCACCAAGGTGGAAATTGAAAGCTGCATGCTTCTGCCTCTGCTCCAAATGGAGAGATTCAAGGCAGCAATGCAGTTGGGTAAAGTCCTACATCGTATTTTTGCCTGAGAGTGTGCACTTAATAAACTGGGTAGTTGGTCACACTGACATCATTTTGCCCAACTGCTAGTGGTTTTGTTCTCGTTCAACCTCTGCATCTGACCCATGTTGGGTTACTGGGTGACTTGGTGACTTGGCGTAAAAATCATCACAAGTTTGCAAATCCCTAAGCCCTACCTGCAGTAAAATCATGTAATATACAGCAATATTAATAATGTATTTAAGTCGAATCGAATCAATATGAATTAACCCATGAAATCCATTGAAGTCCAATAGAGTCCCACTGACACTAACCAAATTTGACCAAGTGCAGAGCGAATCTCTGTCCTCGAGTTCTCCCAAGATGTCGCTCTTTGCGATTTCAATGGTGCGTTCCTGCTACGCGTTTGGGCATGGGATGGAAGGAGAAAATGTAGTTTACCTTCAAAATTTGGGATTTAAGTTGTATGGGATTGAAGAAACATGCGGATCGATCCATGGATCTACTGCAACCCAAAATGCATGACAGCTGCGGTGAGAGGAAAGCCCATAGATTGCGACAATGCCAATTGTCTTTTGGGGAGTCAACAAATTGAGCGTGTGGACATAGATATTTGGAGTATGTCTTTACAGCAGCTAATACATACATTTGGATGTTCATGTAATAACAAATCAACTTCGAGACAGGACCGAGAATGCCAAAATGTTCATGGACATGAGGACTTAGTCATGCATCTATCACAACCAACTGAACTTGACAAGGGTTGCCTCTATGCACCAAATACGATGACATTTCAAAATGAAAATGTGGTGATAGGTGAAAGGTGTGGTGCTGGGTCTTCAATGTTGGCAACCCATGTTTTAAACACCCTGAACTTCCAAAAGTGGCTATCATGTACCTATAATTGGGTGGTCAGATTATATCCCATGAAATAATTATCTCCACAAAATCCCAGTCGATCCCATGTATTGGTTCTATCAAGTTCTATCCCATTGTATAGTCGATCCAATAACATAAAATCCCATTAAATCACCTTGAATCCCATTTAATCCCTATTCAATCCCTATCCCTATTACAACCCTATAAAATCCCTTCAAACCACTAGCTTGGAGCACCCCTACTTTTTTGCCCCTTAAACTGCCCATCTCGTCGTGTTCCACCGTTCCACACCTCCTCTTCCTGCGCCACCCGCTGCCGAAGTTCCTGCGACACCTGGGAAAACATATGGCGTTTCTGTGCCAAAATGGCTAGATTTATACATTTCAATATGAGGTTTCCTAAGTCATAGGGGTACCCCTAAATCATCCATTTCTAGATCGGATTTTCCATTATAAACAATCCATTTTGGGGTACCCCTATTTTAGGAAACCACCATATGTTTTATTTTAATGTAACAACCCTTGAAACCATGTTTGTTCAATGCGTTGTCTTTTTGAAGATACAAAACTAGTGGGATTTGCATACATCTGCTGAAACATGTTTGGTTCCTAGAACTATCACCAATCAAATTCAACATATTAATTGTTTGATATGGATTAATATGAGTTCATATCGTAGCATCCCAGAAAAAGATGTGTTTGTTTTCAAGGTACTAAAATTGCTTCAAGTTGAACCTTTTGAGCCTATATTTATTAAATCTGCTTTGGGGTACTATCAACATTTAAGTTTAACATACAACCAACAAATACTGGGGATGTTAAACTACTACCATTCTGCCAACCAACATAGAACCTGAGGTTCACCAATGTTTGAAGGAAAATTGTCCAACATGACCAACATGATTGTAACGGTCATGGCAAAATGAGGGTATACAAAAAATAAATTCCCAATAAAATGGGAATTCCAGAAGTAACCACTTAACAGTGTTTGTGAACAATGGTTACATTCGATACGTGGTACTAAATGGTGAGTCAATGTTTCAGGAGAGTCAAAAGTCGGCAAGTAAGCAGATCACAAATCAGATGAATGGTCCGTTAGTTAATCTTCTATATTTCTGGGCCACTGTCCATAGCTCTGTTCAATTGAGGGTAACCACCACAAGACCACTATACATTCATTATAGATTATAAATCCACAATGAAGTGGTACGTAGATTAAACTCACAATGTAAAGCCACTATAGAGGGTGTTACCATGATTTTAGATACACTATAAAATCACTATAAAACCACAGTAATGTGGTAAGCCCAATAATAAACCATCCCCAAAATCACCATAAATGGGATTCTAAAAACCATCCCCAAATGGTATGGCATTAAAGCCAGTAAAGCCACTATAAAACCCATGGCGGTGAAGCATTTTCCATGGATCCATCGCGCCTTCACGTGGAGATACGCCGAGACAGGAGAACATTTGGCTGCAGCCGTGCGATAGGCACCCCTGCAGCCGAACTGATAGGACTTGGGGGATCACCCTCCAGTGGCCAGTAATCATAGTTATAATCCATTTATAGATGGGATAGGATTTGCCAACCAGGCTAGGCCCAGGCTTACCAGTTGTCCAAGAGTTGCGGAATCTTTTTGAGGAGTGTTATCAATGGATCCAAGAATGAGGCTCCTGCCCAACAAAAACATACAAGAACAATGTCTCATCCAAGGAATATATAATAGATATACTCACGAAACATGCTAGAAACGTGGGTTCAATTCAACCACCGTATTTTTTTTTGGTGCTCTTGGGTTGGATCCTTTTTGGATTCTACAGGGACATCACACTCAATCTCAAGTAGTTCAAGCGTACCGTTCGTCTATTTTGGCAACAAAAACCCAGGCTGTTGGCTCAACTGGAATTCACAACCCAAGTTGGCCCTCGTCCAGAGCTGTTGGATCCAATTTTGCATTGCTTCATTGGTTGTTCCTACCCAAAAACCATGCCAGCGCCGTTTTTCTTAGCTCCCAATGTTTCGTTGGCTTCATTCTAATTTGTGCTGAGATATCCCAATTCGGTGTTGGCTTTAAATCCCCATTGCAGTTGATGAACATATCCACCATTTGTTGGTAAAAAAACAGCTCCCCAACATGCTGTTGGAACCATTCCAGTGCATCACAGCGATCACTCACAAGGCCTACTCAGTCTTCGGTTGCCGCTGGTCTGTTGATTGCCGCTGTTCGGCGCTTGCGTGCGCTCCTGCTTGTTTGGTGCAAAGGGCCTATTCTCTTGGGAAGTGCAGGTACAATAAAGAACAGAAGTTACATATCATCATATCATATGTCGTTGTACATATGATTATTATGTGTGTGTGTGAAACTATGGTGACTCTCCTCTTCAGTTCTCCTCAAAGTTTCTGCTCTCTCTCTCTCTCTCTCTCTCTCGCTCTAAATATATATATATATATACAAATCATATTCATAAATATATACACACTATGTAGTTGTAGAGAACACTTGTGTGCACATGTGTGTATAGGTATGTAAGTATAGAAAATCCAATCATGAATGTACAGAATTATAGAAAATCCAATCATGAATGTACACAATTTACGACTGTCTGGGATGGCATCCTTTGCGTTCCATGTGTGTACGTCTATATATATATACATTATATGGTAATATCTGCAGCATTCTATCATTACATGAACCGCCCTCAAAATGTGTGGTGTGAGGCAAGCTCTCAACTATGAGTGTAACAGTTATCGTATTTTGGTGGGCCCATCGTTTGACAGTGCTTTGTGTAAGATGCATGTATCTCAGGAAACCCCATGCAACAACAACATGTCACCTCTTGCCATTCAATTGGAGGTTTCCTAAAATGGGGGTACCCAAACATGGATGGTTTATAATGGAAAATCCTATTAAAATGGATGATTTGGGGGTATCCCTATTTTAGGAAACCTCCAATTGGCTGCTGAACCGAGCGAATTCAGTTCTCGTAGGGTTCCCCCTTCTCCTATCTCCTACTTCAATCCCATACGCACAGTCAATGGCATATTGGCGCATGGGAGGTGCCTATTATCCATTGTTGAAGATCGAGGACTCTGGAAGATCTACTCTCGGTTTCATGTGGTTTTATGGTAGTTCTATACATATATGGGCTCTCAGTGGGGATAAAATGGAATAGAATTACCATCTCCCCAACTTAAATCGACATCATCGACCCTGCCAAATTTTCATACCCAAACACCGAATTTGGATGAATTTGGACAATTTTTAAGACTAACCATCCAAGTGTCAGAGAACCCAAAGTCGACCCACACCGATTTCACGACAACAAGAATCCTCCGTGAAAACATGCCGAAACACCATCTGAAAGGGCGTCCCATAACCAAAACATCATGGGGGCAGGTCATCTAACCTGAGGTATTCCTTATCTTTGGTATAGAAATTCCAAGGAATAGGCCGCCATGGCACAAATGAGCAAAATGCTGGGCACCTTTTTCTACTACATGGGTTTGGTACCTGAAAATAGAGCATCCGAAAGACTCATGGTTTAGACCTCATTCTAATTCATTCTACCCATGGCCCCATTCTATAGGTATTTCAGACCCCAAAACCCCGGGGCTTCCAATGGTGTAATGATCATTATTTCTTGGAGGTCAAAATTCCAACAACGTTGCTGCTTCAAACAACTTCATTTCCAGCATCTTCCCAGTTGGTAGCCGATGCTCAAAGCCAATCCATCAACCGACGATTCACCAGTCTTTGGTGTCTGATAAAAGGGTGACACAATCCCCCATGGTTCATCAACATGTGCCTCATTGCAAATGCCAACACACTTGAGTATCCCCAAGAAACTTGCACTTGGACACGGATCACTTTTATTGTCGGATATAGACAGACATCCCATTCTCATCCAGATTGTATCCCACTATATCCCCATAAAGTGGTTGGTTTCCCCCATTGTTCCACCGGGTGGAATCCGCCGTTCATCATCTCCTCCGTCAAGGACCTTCTCATGTCCATGGCCCAGGAATTGTCCCGAGCCTCGCCAGCTTTGTGGCGGCTCTGCTAGTGGGATAGGTTGTAAAACCATTAACCCATGCCATGGTTAATTCATCTTAAATGTATGGTTCATATAGAGAGTACATACGTAACCATATGAAATGTCCCAGTTGAACAAGTTCTACGATGTTGCATGCTTGATATCCCGAATTTCATGAATTGTATGTGTTGTTTATGAAATGAAATATGGTTGTGGAATGTTATGGACGGGGCTTCATCCCGCCTCGTAGGTCGTAGGTTTTGATCAATCCTCATCTCCAATTGAAACAGTTATTGTATCATGATATCTGATTGATATGCCCAGTTGCATGGGTTGTAATGGGTTGTATGTGTTGTGTACATCATATACGTATATTATATATAATACATATAAAGAATCATATATACATACAGGTCATGAACCACTGACTCGCCGTCTGGAGCTTCAGTTCCACTTAAATTTAAGCGTGGGAAAAAATGGCCACAATTCTGAAGCCGATGCCAACTCATAGAGACGAAATCACCATGGTTACACTCAGAACTCAGACTGCATCCCCAACTGAGGAAGAATCTTGAGATCTTAAGGAAAAAATTAAAGAGTCCAGGACTTCACTCACTTCAGAAATGTTGGATTGGATATGATTAATCACACCAAAAAAAGTTGGATTTGACCAGCAAAGAAGTTTAAAAAAAATGTTCTTAGCGACAGGAAACCCACGCTGACGCATGATTCTGCCATTTCTGGGATGAACGGGATGCCACAAAGCATTGTGGCAAAAACGTTGCCACAAAAGCGTACAACACGGAAAAACAACTGTGCCATCGGCTTGGAAGAATAAGTCTCTCATTCCGCTTCCTGCTGGTTTTAGCTGCAAACCATAGTACCATTCACCATGGGTTTGGTAATTTCTATAGACACCGAAGTGTTTTCTTGAGGAAATCGTCGATAGAATTACTGCCATGGTAACCCCGAGTTCACACCAATACTCGAGCCTCGAGGGCGTGGAAGATGGAACCGATGCGTTTCATCTGGGGGTAGAGATGTTCCCAGATCCTTGGCTCAGCGATGACTTGGGGGTGCAGTGGAGCCATATTTTTTGTGGCTTACATATATTTCACCATGGTTGTAGGGAATATATCCCAACTTATGAAGGTCAAAATCCCATGGCTATACCCAATAATAACCCCAACTGAACCCTCAAGCAAGCATCAATGGATTAAAAATTCTTCAGAACTGAGCAGCTTGCATTGGTTTTACCATAGAATTTAGGTGATTTCAGATCCACAACATAATCAACAACATGGGCGAGCGTGTTCCTTTAATGTGCAAATTAGATATCTCGTTCAAGAATCCGGAAATCTCTAAGTAACAAGGACAAACCCTGCGTTGAAATCTCATGAAACCAAATAAGTACATAGAGATACTGTACTAGTTGCTTGTGGATCTTTTGGATCTTTCGGATCTTTTGGATCTTTTGGATCTTCATCATCCATGATCATCATGAATCAGGTAACTCTTGGAGAAGTGTCACTGAAAAACTGGGAGAAACAACGGGAGTGTGAAAAAAAATCCAGATCGCTGGACCTTCTGAGATGTGGTTCCAATCGTTTCCTGAAATGACACCATGATGTTTTGTTCACAACACTTCATTAACACGTTCAAGTCTTGACTTACTTGTGCTGAGTAGGGAATGGGGGAATGGGATTTGTATAACAAGAAAAACACCACTAATATCCACTAATGATGACATCTTCACTACCCTCTGGTACTGTAATTTGACAGTTTGCTATGGAAAATCGATGCCCATTTAGTTCAATGATTTGCTTATCCCTTTGACGGTGGTTTTCCATAGCAGGGTGTTAAATTACCACAGGGATACCATAGGACATCCTTATGATATCCCCAATATATCTCCAATACAAGGAGATTTCTTGAAATGGGGGATCCCCAAGTCACCATGAGTTTCAATACTGAGTCATGCTCTAATGACTTGGATGAATTGGGGGTACCACTATTTCAGGACACCTCCCTATCCCCATATTTTAGAGCAATCTCTATCCTCTATGTACATGTTCTATCCCAATATTTAGATGTTATCCATATTATATCCCCATAGATGTTCTATCCCCATATTTACATGGTGATTACTATGAATATTCCGATATCCCTATAGTTTCAAAATATCAACCTTATATTTACAATGTATATATATATATATATGGGTGTGTCTGAAAATGGGCTGTATCCTCCAAATGGCCCTTTGGAAAAAAATCAGAAACCGGATTTTAAGGGTTTTCATATACTAACAGACAAACCCATATACTAACCATGACATATGCATGGAGTCGCAAGCTATCATCTGGTTATTTAACATAGCCATGGAAAATCCCCTATAAATGGAGGTTTTAATGGGAAAATCATCCAAAATTAAGCCATTTTCCATGGCTATGTTAAATAACCAGAGGGTATCCCCCATGGTTTCCCAAACGCAATCTGTGGCACCCGACATCTCCAGCACTGGAACTTTTTGCGGATCCAGAGGCTCGTCAAAAGGCTTCCCCTGAGCGAAAAACCACCGGGTGTTTGGAAAAGGGGCGCACGCGGGGTGGAAAGACGATGGTGAATATGCGTTAATAACGGTGATTCATGGTTTTTGATGCTTTTTAATGATGCTCAATGATTTTTAATGGTGATAAATGGTTATTATATAATGGTTATGAATCGTCATCAATGGGTATAACAATGGGATTGTAACCTCCGTAAGTTGGGATATGGGACCCCTACAACTATGGTCATTATATACCCCACTTCTTCGTGGAACTGCACCCCCCAAGTATATTGCCGTAATCGAACATAGCTGTGGAAAAGGGCCAATATATACATGATTTTCCAAGCTATAAACCTTCATTGACGGGAGATTTCCCAGCCAGCCATGTTGGATTACTGGAGAGTATCCTGAAATGAGGTCAGCATTTCTCAACCACCGTCACCCCATCCCCTCACCTGTGCTGCTCCGCAGGAATGCCATCCCTCCGCATCGTGACCTACCAGTGAAGGATACAAACGGTGGCGAAGTTGACGCACATAACTTGGTGAATTCTGTGGTTTCTGGATGTTTATGGAGGATACAACCAATTAGTTAATGGGTTTTATATATATAAATGGTTTTATGAACCAACAAACATCAGTGTGGGGCCTCCCCTTCAAGTTATGGGGATGTAGTGGTCCTCACGACTACCTTCTGGCAACTGCATCTGGCGACATCACCAAATTCCATGCTATTCACCAGTCGGAAAAATCACCTCCAAATGGGACGCTTCACATTTTCGGACAAATCCATATCATATGATTGGGGAAACGAAAGACAGGGATTATACCCAAGAACTGGCCCAAGAATAGTACATACCAAACATTGATATTACCCTCTGGTAATCAAACATGGCAATGGAAAATCCACCATTTATAGTTAGTTTTCCCAGCTATAACCTCCATCTAGTTGGGGGCATTTCCAAGCTAGCCACGTTTGATTACCCGAGGCTATATCTCATAGAATATCTCCAGACAATGGGGATCATCCGCATAGGATACAACGGTCATCGGGCCATGGCGCTGCGCCTGACTTCTTGTGCAGATACCATGAGAAGGTGAGGAAGGGATCTGCCCTCAGCGACCATGACAAGGTCATGCCCGAATCCATGTGGGTAAAACAATGCCATGTTCACCACCCATGACTGGGAATGGTTGGAATCCCACCTATAGGAATGGTGAAAGTGGGAATGGTTTATGGCTTTCTTTTACCAACATTAGGTAAGTTCGTGAAGATTATTAGGTTGACAGATTGGTTGATGGTGATCGTGACATAACTATATTAACTGGTGGGATAATTTACCAACTTTATCAAAATTTCTGGAAACAAATCTGTACCATTCCATGCGATGATTCATCCGTGGTATAAATTCATATACCATCATACACCACGATTTTCGAAAATTTGGGGTTAATGATTGGGGAATTGGTAACATTTCATGACTAGACAGAAGACAAGAGAAGGGAGTGCAGGGACGATCCTTGAAGTTCCTTAGTAGCTACACAGTTCTGTCAGTATCTTCGTTCGGGGTCATCAAGCTAATGTGAGAAACCCAATGATAAACCAAACGCGTTTGAGGATGATATGTGCCACCCATTTCTAGTTACAGTATTTGGCGATTTATTCTTGGGTTTACCACATTACCAAGCATGCAATGACTTCAAGGATCATCGAAGTACCTCTTGCAAGGGTACCTATCAGTATCAAATGTGATGCCACTTTTCCCACTTGCAGAGTTCGTTGTGGAAGTCCAACCAGTTCGTCCAGCAGTTCACTCTGTTCACTCAGCAAAATCACCTCCAGCCGGTAACCAGTCAACGTTGATTCAAGGCTTTTCTGGGATATTTTGGCACACACTCAGATTTGTTACCCATTGTTGTTGATAAAATCCATCCATGATTTTCCGATATGAAAAACAGCTTGTACATTCATATTCAACAAACTTCAATCCGTCTTGATCAGTTAGTTAACATCAACATTAGTATACATTGAATTAATAAGTAGATCAATCACGTTTGTTTCTGTGACTCAATGGTTCAGTCCCAATCTTTCTTCCTGTCCTCCACGTTTCAGTTGCCTAAGGACCACACAGGGCCTGCGGGTCATAGCGCCTCAGGGTCGGCTTCAATCACTGCGGTTTCTGCTAGAGATATCCCATTTGAAACGGCAACTTACTACCGGTAGCATAACTATCCACTTCCTGACCATGCACTAACTTGATCATCCTATCGAGTCTGGTTTCAGTCTGGTTACCTAGCTTTGTCTATGGCCATTTACAGCTGTTGCATATTCCATATATTGTCTTCTGCACAGAGGTATTGATGAAATCATACACATACCAATTCTTTCGAGGTCAGATCAATCCTCTAATGCCTTTGCCAATTAGATCCCTCAATTGTTGGGCATGAAACTCGAACAGCGATCTTCCTTGGCAAGACCCACACGGATCCCACCAAACTGCAGCAGCCGCCGAGCTTTTTTCGCTGCCGCAGTACGCTGCAGCGCTTCGTTCTCCTGCAGCACGCTGGAGATCCTGCAAGGAAGCGGTTCTGTCGTTTTTTTTTGATTGTACCATGCTATAGAGATATAAGGGTGTGTCTGTAAATGGGGTATACCATGATATACCTCCAAATGCCCACTTTAATAGAGAAAATGATGATGAATCACAATATTATTATATGGGTTTGTCTAAAAATCGAGTAGCCCGAACTTGGTGTTTCACCATCATTTTCTCTCTTCAAAAAAGTCAATTTGGGGTATACGCCATTTTTGGGACTACCCTCTGGTAAACTAACATAGCTATTGAAAATGGCCATTTATAATTAGTGGATTTTCCCATTAAAAATGGTGATTTTCCATAGTTATGTTAGCTGTTAGTTTACCAGAGGGTAACCAGTGTGTTCGTGAAGGGACCTTGCTTTTAGGGACTGTTGGGAATGTATGCATCGACCCACTACCATTGTTGCGTGGGCCAAGCCACTGAGACATGCTCACCGATTGTGATCATCATCCTATGTGTTGGGTTGAAAATACGAAAATATGGGCGTATCTGAAAATGGCTATCCCACCATTTCAATGGCCATTTATTAGGGAGGGACGACAAGTAATGACAAGTATGATTAACCAGAGTCAGAGGATTTTGTGGTACATATTTTTCAGACACACCCATAGTGAATGAAACCACCAATGAGTTTTGAAGTTTAACCAGTCACAAGGAGATGACAAGGGGAGCTAAAGTTTTGCAACCGAAATGAGCGAAGCAAAATGACTAGCAAAGTAGAAACGGAAGGTGTTAAACTAGACAATAGGAGATATTTCACTCAGCAAACCACTAATAAACAGAAGAGGACCCGCAAACATGATGGGACTTCAAGCAGCACATGCGAGTATCCGAACTTGAGATACAAAACAAAAATTGTGAGCCATCTATGACTAGCAAACATGTCGGGCAGAACATGATATAAAAATAGGCATACAATGGATTGGGTCCAGACGTTCATGGTTGGTCCATACACCTTTCTTTCGTAAGTCATGTGTTAATTTCTGTGCGTGGACGTATTTTGGTGACCTGCTGCTGTCCTTTCGCATGTGGCATCTTGATGAATATGCTATCCCAAAGAGATCCCCCAAAGTAGGCTGTTGAATCAATGTTGAACCATTGTCAAGTCCACGAACCTGGGAAGCATTGTGATCCAATGGCAATGACCCCAAGACTCATTGGCTATCTTTATATAGTAACATAAAGCAATATCATACATATATAACATGTATATCCATAGAATAGAAAGATGTAATGATGGAACTCTCTCTCTAGATCAAACTGGGCGCAAAAATAAGTCCTTCAACCAACCATGCACCAACACCCTTAGCTCACAAAGACGAATCTTTCAGGTTTGATCCTATGGAAATTCTATGGCCTCCACTGGTGGCTGGAACTGTGACCACTTCCCCTATATCCTGCTGGGATTTTGAACATTGTAACGCTATTTCCCCTGAGGTCGGCTACCTTTTGCCATGGGGTCTCATCATCAACACATCCCTGAAATGTCCACCAAGGTACAGAGCAAAGGGTCAATCAATTTGTTTTAAAGAGATTGCCACTGGTAAATCTGTCAATAGGCAACTCCCAACGGATGTTCGAAGGTCTATTCCGCTTTAATTCATCCCCACAGTTGTTGGATACTATGTTCTCCCAATTTTGATTGGCAAAATCCCTATGAGTAGGAGGGTCCTTGAAAAATGCCATCAATTTATTTCACTAGTTGATTTCCCAACATTTTTCTGGTGCAATCACCATGTTCACTCCTTAAACTCCCCGGTGTTGATAGCTACCCTCCAGTGAAATTAGCATAGACCCTAAGAACAGTCCATTCTCAATGGAAAATAATCGTTCATCACCCAACTCATGGCAAGGTCTATGTGAATTTGAGGGATGGTAATCCACCCAAGATATCCTCAGCCTCCACCTCCCTCAGCTTAAGGAGCTGACTGCGCACGACAGATCTTCAGCTCAGTCTCCATTCGCGCCAGCTCATCATTCGTCCCTGGTTGATTTTTACCATTCAACGGGGGAGGCTGTGTCTGAAAAATGAGGCATGCAACCCCCTTAAATGGCCATTCTAGTAGGAACATGATGATGAATCAGTGGATGGAATAGGGTACCCCATTTTCAGACACGCCTGGGTTGATCTACGGGAAACATCACCGTTGAAAAACGTCACGGTTGAAACAATGTTTTTTACCATCAAATATAGGAGTTTCCTTGAGCCACTTCCCTCTGGGAACATATGACTGCAATTAAGTGTATAGTATATAATTACATGGGTATGTGTCAGTTATATGATTGGTATATCGGTATATGGATTTCTCCAAAATTGGAGAATGGACCGCCATGATATGGCCATTGGAAATGCCAAATAGATGTCTGTTATACTATACGGCTAGAATATGCATATGCCAGTTGTGTGTGTGTGTGTGTCACTGGTCGAAGTCGCACACAGTATGTGGCAAACCCCCTGTTGGATGCTCAACATTGACGTGCTGAAGAAAACGTAATGAACCTCCAATAGGGCATGCGGCATCGTTTAGATGAACATACACCAACCATTGCTGGTGAAATTGGGATCGTTCCATTCATCTGGGGTACTGGCCTAAACCATCCCCAAGTATTAACCATTTGGAGGCGATGCATCATCCTGTCCTGAGCACGGTTGCCCTCCAGAAAACTAACGCTTTGCTATGGAAAATGGCCCTTACATGATTTACCTATCAACCATAGCTACGTTAGTTCACCAGAGGGTATACCCACGGATAAACCCCTATGATGAACTCCCATCGGAGATGGTTCATACCAACATGTACCAGACCAACAATTTGCAAGACAAAATCTCTCATGTGGGTGGGAAAATCCATTCGTCGCTCCTTGGCTCATTTCATAGGGAGTATGGATACCCATAGCTATTGAGCTCCCAATTCACCACCGGATAGTAATAACTGATAACATATCAAATTTCTATCCTATGGTGAATGAGAGCAAAGTAGCTATGGGTATGGAGGGATATTGGAGATTACAAGGTGAGGTCCCCGGGTTTTGTGGCTGCTGGTTTATAATTGTTTAACCCCATAAACTAGTTCGTTCCATCCCCCATACCCAATAAACCCAAACGAATTCACCAAGTCATGTGCGTCAACCTAGCTATCCGAAATCAGCTATGAATCACATTAAATCCCCATATTTTGGTTGGTGAAACTCACATTTTCCTATGGTTTCCAGGGATTGTACTATGGTTACCGCTTACCATCCATCCATCCCCCCAGAAAGAGCGCGCCACTTCCGCCGCGCCTTCCATCTGTGGCTTCAGCACAGCCTGCAACAGCGCTGCCTGGGTATTCCCATCCGCTCGCGCCTGCGGCAGGGTGTCAGCCAACTGGGTTCACCCCAAGGATCATCGTTCCAGGTAGAAACACCAACACATGTTTGAAACCACGGTTTCTTCATATTTTTTCTATCCATCCCCAATGTTCCTGGTGATTGCGTGGGTGATATCTCCAAGTACTTTTGAGTTCCCGTCTTCACTGGCATCATCCCCAACCACCTCTGCCTGTCCTTTCAACCAGCTGACCAGTGTGGTTCCAGTTTTGAGGTCATGAATTTCACAACGTCCCATGATTTCATCTTAAAGCACAGATAGATATATGTATATTTGTATACTGTATATGCTCAGTCTATCGCGATACTATCTGATATTCCCCAAGATTGTTTGTTGTATATGTAACATGTATCACATATTTTGTCATATGATTCCATGAAATTTCAGATAATCTTGGCTTTGCTTAAGGGCCCACCAAAAAGAAAAACAGGTCCCTATAGATTCTCCAAATTGTGGATTTCGCATTGGGGAAATGAAAAAACTATCGCAGCAAGTCCAAGCTCCCTAATCGAGTCATCCACTTCTGTAATCTTATATAGTTATAAACCTTTTTCTACCCAGTTCTGTTTCAGAATTTCTGACCAGTTCACTGAGTCAATGGCCCATCAAAGTAGTGACATATTCATTGCATTCCATTGAACTGTGACATTCCACTACCCTCTGGTAATTTAACATAGCTATTGAAAATGGCCCATTTATAGTGGATTTTCCCATTAAGAATTGTGATTTCCCATAGTTATGTTAGTTTACCAGAGCGTATCTTCTTGAGTATAGAAATCCACAAATGTTTGGCCATTTGGGGATCATTCCTAATCCTGATCATCACGTCGTGACGGTGCAGTGAGGGTGATCTTCTCTTCGAAGTCCATTGAATCCCCGTACAAATCCCATCAAAACCCATTAGATGCTCTCTATATGCCTAATAGATCCGATAAAAATCCCATCAAAATCCCATTAAATCCCATAGAAATCCCATTATATAAATCCCCATGATTCAATCGCGAAGTCTCCCATCTTCCGGCCGCACCTGCCGCCGCTGTGCGATGCCCTGGCTCAGGGTGGCATTCTGCGCCACTTGCGCCTGGAGGTCGAGGTTGCGGGGCGACCTTTTCCAATGGGACGGTGTTCTATTTTCCGAATGAGACAAGGGGTATGATGGGTACTTAATTAATGGTCATTAATGGTGAATTATGATTATTAGTGGTTATTGATAATGGGTACCTAGTATATGTTCCAATGATTCCAATGGTTATTGATTAAGTTTCCAATGTTTTATTGGCTTTTCCAACAAACAATGGGTATAATGGGACAATGCGTATTAATGGGTATAACTGTATAACGATGGTATATGTATGACTATGTATAGCAACCTCCAATTGCAAGATAATAGGTAAAATGGGCACGTAGTCAATGGTTATTGATGGGTAGGGCGCAAACTTGACGTCAAACTCGAAGGTTTCACCAAGAATCTATGGAGATAACCATGAAAAACATATGAAAACCGGTGAAAAAATGAAAGTTTCATCCTCTGATGCATCCCCAACTATAAGATAATGGGCCTTTTAATGAATGGTTCTTAATTGGTATTTATGTTTGCTTTAATATGTCCAATATGTCCATACAATATCCAAGATGGGGACTATACAATTTCCAGGATGGGTATTTATACACTATCCAAGATGTACATCGCAACATAATCCTATGCCGTACCGGTAAATCCATATAAATCCTATCTGGGATGACCCTACTTGGGATTTTGGAGTGACCCTACGACTGGGGGGGCAGGACGTGGAAAAATGAATAGGTATAACTCTGGGATATAATAAGCTCCATAAGTTGGGATATGGGGCCCCTACAACTATGGCAATAACATGGAAAAAGCCACTAACATCCACTAATTAGTGGAACTGCACCCCCAAGTCTTGGAAAAATATGGGAAGCGCTGCATGGAAAATAAATGAAACATATGAAACCATGTGGGAAAATCCATTGTATGTGGAACATGTGAAAAACATTGAAAAACAATATGCGGAAATCGTTGATCTGTTCGGCTACTCGATGGGGCTTCGGAGTTGGTTTTAGAAGTGGTGAGTAGGTTGTTATAATCCATGAAATATACACATGGGGTCCTATAGCTGGTATATACGTTGACTGGTGAGTACATTCAAGCCATTACCCACATATATATATATATATACTCACTTGCGTTTGGGGTTGCATGGGGTTACTAAGCAGTTAAGTTAGTCAATGGATTATCTAAGTAGCCGGTAAACCAACATCTTTTTTGCCAGGTGAGATCGCCAGAGGGTCATGACTGAAAATGGTAGTATGATGGAGACACGTACAGAATATCTGGCCAGTGAATATGTGGACAGAAGTAGCACTTAAGTAAAGATTTCAGAAAGAAGAAAGAGATTGCATTGATTAATCGTTCACAATTTTGAAAATGTGCTGGTCAGTGATTGGCAAAACCATGCCATGTGCAAGGAATTGACCAGCAGGGATATCAACAAAATATCCATGCTGGTTTGGTTGCCAAATACCGCTGGTGCTAAACATCAACGTTTACCACTGTTGCATACTCTTGTTAGGATTTCATTTCAGTGTTTTCTTGGGTGCATCGTGTTACTTTACATCTCTATTTTTGCTGGTGACATCAGGTAAATCCCCATCGGAATCCTTAGATTCCTTGGATCTAAGGCTTCAACCTGAGCTTTGGCTAGGTATGACATATTCCTACATGAAGGTAAAGACGGCCAAAAGTTGACCATATATACTAAACAAAGCAAACCATTATATAAAACCAACCACTCACCTATTTCCTTGTGTATTGTCTATCTCTGAGCAGGGGTATGATTGTTTTCCTTGAATTTCCTCTATACTTGGAAGTGCAGTTCCAGTTCTAAGATGTTCGAAGTGGATATGTAGCCATAGTTATAGGGATTATATCTGTATCTATCTATATCCCAACTTATGGGGGCTTATAACATCTTATAACCAGAGTTATACCCGCCCAACCGTCAGCCTGGCACTTCTGTCGGAGCTCCAAGACTTCACCCTTGAGCCTGGGGATTTCGACGGAAAAACCCGCGATTTTCACGGGGGGAAGTTGCCAAAAGCCACGGATTTCAATGGATTTCAGCAACAAAAGGAGAGAACTGCGTAACAACAAATTGGATTTCATCTTCAAAAGGTCTGATTCCACTTTGCAAACATGGTGATTCAAACCTTGCAAAATGATCTGCATGGGATGAGTTTGGGAATGAAAAAGACTGTGCTGGAGTCTCCAATCTCGAAAGGGCATAGGTCGACTTTGATGGACTCCAAAGCCCACAGGAATTTGATGTACAACTGGATTTGGGGATGCAAACAAGTTTGAACTGCATTCCTTTCTCTCGCTCGTAAGGTTCCGAAATTCTCATCGAAATCTGGAGGTCTAAAGTGTTGACAACATTTGGAAACAATCATTTTACTGGAACCACCTGTGCAGCATAAAAACCCCTGTACCTTTTCATCCGTATCAAGAATTGGAAAGTGGGTTAGTTCACCCCAGTTGCAACTGGACTGAGCCCAGTTGCCCTAGCGGATTAAATGGGGTTATAATTAAGTGATACCCTCTGGTAGTTCAACGTAGCGAACTGGAAAAACACCATTTTTACACATGTTTACATATTTTTACTAGGTAAATCATAATCATTCATCTATTTTTACCTAGTGTCATATGTTTAATGATTCACCATTTCTAATCATAAACATAATATAAGATAATCCTATCTTTAGTGCCATTCCATATGTTGAATCACCGGAGGGTAACGCTACCCACCTGCCTGGCATTCTCTGCTTGGATGGCCTCTAAACTCTTCTGCTGCCGCTCAACTCCCTGCCTAAAACCACAACGACCGCGACCGGTGCACCGTCGGGGCAAATTCCATGGGGCCGGGGGGGCCTTGGTTCACTGGCTACATCTGCGAGTCAAGAACACAGCTGTTTGCTGCTAAAAATATGTTGTGAAAGTTAGTTTTGTCCTGGTGTAATCACCATTTTCAGGGTTCTCCCAAGACCCAAGGTAAAAGGAGGGGAAACACGGGTGCCATTTCCCCCTTTGTGGATATCATTTACCTATCGGTTGGATCACCTCTCATTTGAGTTCCTTAAACCACGCCAAATCCCCATCCGAACCCCCAGAAGGCACCGTAAGGAGTCCATACTGCGACGCTGTTGGTTGAGCTCCTGGGATGAGAAAAATATCCGATGACCGATGAATATCTGCCAGGTTGTCAAGTGGAGTGCATCCCAGCTGTTCTGACAAATATATTCTAATATATTCTACTCATCCCGTTCAATCCCAATCTAATTAATAATAACTATTAGATTATATTAGATGTATTGATCTATTCATATCTAATCTATTCATCAAGAAAAACTGAATGTACCAATGTATCACACAAGCATCTGGCAACCTTTCACCCTAGATTTGTTCACCTTGGTCGAGTGGCGAGATCACAAACCAGCAACATTGGAGGGTCCAGTTGGGGCGTCTATTGATCATCATTTACCTATTGGTTGCAGAGGGGGATACCCGCATTTCTCTCTAATGTTGGAAACCCAGTGCCATAATCCATCCCTAATATTACCATGTCTATGGGTAGTAAAAATCGTCCCCAAATGGTCGGTTTGTGGCATTGGGTTTCAAATTATGTATGATCCTGTCCTCTGGCCACCAGTCCCCCACCATTGGGTCCGTAAAAAAAATCCCCACCTCCTATATATTCCCTAGCTACTACCTATATACTACATATATACAAGTTATATATCAAATGGAGCCTGCTGATTGCCCCATGCAGCATGTCTATACAATTTTGGTACTGATGATATCTGTATTACCTTTCACTGTCACAGTCTTATCCTGTCTTATACTACCTACTTACATCCTACTTACCTATGTATATGCCAACCCCTTACATACCATCTTGCACTGGCTTGTGCCTATATACTATCTGCGTATATACAATCTACATACTATGGATCACCGCTACTTCTGTACCTGTATATGATCATGTATCCCTATATATCCGATACCCGGTATATATATATTCTATAAATATATTTTTCTTGTATACTCTACAATCGAAGGAAGTCTAGAATCAAACTTCCGACTTTTGGACAGATGCAGCAACAGTGGTGAGAGCCGTCAGAGAAGAGAAAGAGTCAGAAGAGAAGAAGTCAGAGAAGAGAAAGAGTCAGAAGAAGATCAAAGTGCACAAAAACGTAGAAAAGTCGCAAAACACTGTGTTTTTCCAATGTTTCGTGGCTCCGGAGAGTTGAAAATTAGGCTCGCTAAAGCGGCGGGTGCGGAGCCATCTCGCAGGATGAGAGATCAAAAAGTGCACGCAGCTGTGGCGCGAAGCACACACATTTCAAAAACACCTCGGGTTCGGGGGAGCAACACCAGGGAGTAAAACTATGAGAAAACATGATCATACAGTAGACACCAGGGGTAAAAGTATAAACAAATTATCCCGGCAAGTGACCCCAAACAGCGGTTATTGAAGAATGGAACCTTGGCCCAACAAAGATCCCGGAAGTAGTGACAAGTATGATATAGCATGATCTGGTAGTGCATACATCCTGCTTAAATTGCAAGCCTGCCTGTAAGCGTGCTGAAGTATGCTCAAATGTTGGAATCTATACCAAGATCGTGTTTTCCGAGATACTTTGGTATACTCTCGATATTCCATATCGACACAGCCACGTGTTTTCAAGTCTACTCCGGCCATCCCAACCGGATGAACCAATGGGTGCGCGACGCCATGCTGCTGAATCTCCAGAGGGGTCAAAAGGTCTGACCTGGCCTGAGGCCCCCCGACACAATAACTATCAAAAACATGATAATTTTGACCGTTTTGGGGTCTGTTTTTTTTGTGCCCCCCCGCCTTCCAGTTATTTCCCAATTACTTTTTACGGGTCAATGTCCCCCCCGTAATTTTACAGGGTGTCACATGACCCTCTTTTACAGACCGCTAAGACGGTCCACATGTTTGCTGAAATCCCAAGAGCTTTTCTGGCTGCTTAAATCTGCAGTTGTCCCTGGTCAAATCATGTTTGCAGCTCAAAGTTGCGTGATAAAATCCCAGCTTTTGTTGGTAAAAATCATCACTTTCTCTGGTTAAATCTGCCTTTTGTTGGAACAATCCCCATGCTTAAATCCCCCTTGTAGTTAAATCCCCAAAGTCTTCGTTCTGCATATATAAATCCAAATGTTGCCAAATCATGAATTCTCTGGGGTACCCTCTGGTGTCAATCAAAAGTGGCGCTTGAAAATCCCGCCGTTTAGTTTGATGATTTTCCCAGCGAACTAAACCTCCATTCAGTTCGGGGATTTCCCAGCCACGGTTACACCGAAGGGTATGACCCCTGTTGCTTCGACGATTCCACCCCGGATCAGGTCCTGGTATCCCGTTTCCAGCGTCATTTGCATCTCATGCAGCTGGGCGGTTTCTTGAAGCAACGCCTCCATATCTGTGGGTCGTGGAGCTATTGGAGCGCTCTTTGGTGGGGTCTACCCTCCGGTAAACTAACATAGCTATTGAAAATTGCCATAGAAATAGTGGATTTTCCTATTAAAAATGGTGATTTTCCATAGTTATGTTAGTTGACCAGAGGGTAAAGGGACTTCAAGGGGATTCACCATCAGAAGTGGAGTTTCAAAATGGTTTGATGGGATTTTCAAGCAGAGGATGGGTCAAGATTCCTCAGCATCCATGAATATCCAAGAGATGTTTGAGGATTTAAGAGATCAAAAAGCAACAATGCTGGGAGTTGAAACAATGAACGCCATGAAAACTATGATGTGATATTTTAATCCAAGGAATATTAATGGTCATCCAGCAACCCGCTAAGAGGCAGGGTCACTTTCCATTGCTAGTGGATCTTGGGATTAGAATCAAGGAGATGGGTCACGAGACGAATCTGAATTGTAGGCAGTCAACTCAGAATTTGTGCCTTCGTCCCTAAAATGCTGGACCCCCTAGGTAGCTAAGTTGGTTTATGACTAAAATAACTATGGCTATGGTTTATGATACTTATAACATCTTGTACCTACTAATTAATGGGGGCTACAACCCACCTTGCAACTGGGGGGGGAGGGGCACATTGTACAAAGCCACTGATTAAAATGCTTGAAAAGGAATTGACCATGTGTAGGATGGTGAATGGACCGGGATTGAAAGCTGCAAGCGTGGGAATCTATCACCCACTTGACTGATGATTTATGCACACAGAAACGGCGACTTTGGCCCATAGTGACGCTCAATAAGACTACTCCTATCCCCCAATATGGAATACCTCCTATGATTGGACTGCAATTCACAATGATCCAATACACTGCACGAAGAGTTCGATCAGGGAAAAGGACTGAGGAATATCAGCAGTATCATCCTGTCCTTTGTTTATGAAACCGAAACGATGAAGGAAAGTGCCCTTGGAAGAGAGCCAGAATGAACCCCCAGGTTTTACCCGGGAAACTTGGTCTATGGTTTCAGACATGTCTATGGTTTCAGACATGTGGAAATCTAGGTTGGTTTGGCACGGATACAGAGGGATTGTTGGACAACGTTTGATGAAAAAAGTATCATACTCCAGCATCATCCCTAATTCAACAGCTGTCGTACTATGCCCATACCTGCGGTCAGGATGTATTTAGTGACTACAATTTAATGGATTTTTAGCTGGGCTCTCACCCCAATGTTCTGGTAAGGCATACCACACCTAGATGAGTCAAGATATCGCAGTGAGGAGATATAACATGATATAACTAGTCCATAGACTGGCAGTTTATCTAACCTTATCCAACTCCAGACGCCATCTTGAGTACAGTATACAGCCATCATCAGCCATCCAAGATGAATATTTCTGCATGGAAGCGCGACTTCTGTCACTTTCGGAGGGCGCGCCGGGGAAAAATGCGAGGCGAGCGACAGCACATTCCAGCTTCTCTGGAATCAAAAAGGGTATGGATCGTATTCTTTATACCAAAAAAACGAATGGTTCAGTGACAAAGCATCTAAGTGGGTGCATTCCCATCTTCAAACCCAAAACGTTCACCATGATTTGCGTGGGAATTGGGTTTTTTGTGATGAGTTCTTGGTACGGAAGGAACATACCCAAGGGTTTCCGAAAGTGTCTGATTCCAAAGGAACCTAAACATGTCTGCTACCAGAAAGTCATGGCGATTCTGCAGTCAGACTTAGGTACATGAAAGCAAAAAACATGATCCAAAGTGAATGATTTTGGAGTTGCTTTATATAGATGATTCTAGATGGACCCTGGCATCAAGCTGACAGAATTCGCCACAAAAACACGGTTCTCATTGGCATTCTCTCATTACTTGTGCGAGAAAACTCAAGCGATCAGGGTCTTCAAAAAGAAGACACCCCAATTGGCCACGATGATCAGAGTGATAACGATGATCTGGCGAGCTGAGGGGAGGAGAGAAGGAAACGCCCCGACTGGGGAAAATGGCTGGGGTGTGGCTGGGTACATAAGAGTTACCGATGCATGGTTAGTGAATGCTGATATGATAGAATATGATAAGAGATGATTTAATGTACCAATGATTTAGATGTCACCTATATCCACCACTTGAATCTACTCAGACAGTAATGTACTCTAACTAGAAAATGCTTCGCATTTTATTCCATGCCTACAAATCAAAACATCCATCGTTTTTATAGATGTCTACGACTATGTTTGACCTACAGCCATTGTAGCTGACCAGTTCAATGGAGAAATTTCACTGGAATGGACAAGCTCCTGCCTCCAAGGGTACAATCATGTACACTCTTTGATGGACTTGACTTTCGGGTGGATCATCCATGTTCCCAACATTGGTTGAAGCAAAAAAAAATGGAGGAAACCCTTATCTTTCACCATAAACTCCATAGTAAAATCCATCGTTTCCTGTAGTTTTTGTGGTTTTTACCCGATATCATCCCTTACAGCCTTACACACACAAAAACCAACACTCAGTTTTACCCCGGACCGCTTGGATGAAGAATTGGCGCCTGTTTCAGGATGAAGACCGACCACTTTTTCACGTCGGTGCCGAATTCATGTTCCATGAAGAGATATGGCCACCTTACCACAGGCCGACAGGTAAACGCATACCATTCGCAATGCGGCGATGTGGAGCTCTATAATTCTAGGGGTTTTGCCTACAAAAAATAAGGAACATTGAATCTAATCAGCAAGCATGTGTTTAAAGTGCATAAATTTGATGAGTTTTTGCTCGGATGATTTCTGATTAATTGGGTGAGCTATACAAATGGTCAGCAAATTGGGTACAACCACAACACCCGTGTAGCTACCTCCAGGAATCAAAGGACCAGCCTAGTTCGTTATCCCAAATCTGAATCATTTGGAGCTTAAATCTGAAGTTCTGAGGCCCAAAAAGAATAGCTTAACAGGTTTCTCATTCATATGGGGATGGGTCAAGACCTATCATTACCATATGTGGGCTATTTCAGGGTACCATTCGGGTGCAAGGGTTTTGACGAAAATACATCATGCTTCCTCTTTGCCTGGGAAATGCCGAGTCACCTGCCCGTGAGCTTGTAGTTGAAGAAAAAGACGACAATGTAGAAAGTGCCTCGATCAGAACAAGACTGGGAATGATTCATGAAGTTACAATAGATCGCCAGGAGCTTAGGGAATAAAGGGATGTAAACATGTGAGCCCAATGTGACATAGCCTTAGTTAGGGATGTCTGCAAGTGGGCTACCACAGAAAAAATGATGATTAATTACCAAATATTTCCCTACGTCTACCATTAAAATTGCGGTATCCGTTCAGACATCCCCAAATATCATATTGGTCTTTACACTAACTGTATATAAATCCCATCATATCCCAGTAGACCTGTAGTAACACGTAGTAACATAGTATCTCATGTTGTTTCCTCGTACATCCCATGAAATATCTACAATTGCGTATGCACTATACACCACGTAAGCCTGCCCAATTTGGGGACGTCGTACCCCATCCCAACTGAATGCTGAGCTTGCATGGCTGGGTTCCAATTTTCATGGGAAAAACATGGGAAAATGCAGGGGGGGTTGAAATTTCCATGAATATGCTGTGAGTCTAAATATGTTTCAATCATCCATCTTCCGTGCAACTGGATGTGTTCGTGGTAAAATCATCTATGGGAGAATGCCATTGCCATGTTTGATTGCCCGAAGATGAATACGACGCTGGTCTTGCTCACTGGCGATAATTCCACCCACTTACTAAGTTTTCTAAGTACCCCTTTAATTTACCATTGTTTCATTGTATTCACCCACAATGGATCCTGTGAACTTTTCCCGACCCACCCTGCCACCTGGTGCCAAGCGCGGCCCAAAACTTCTCCAAGGGGCTGTAGAACATGCCGAAGGCCATATCTCCAGGAAAGGACAAGGTCTCTCGCAAGGTGCTGGTGGATCTCAAACACAAGTCCTGCGGCTCGAGGTCCAATCCCCTGTCCCAAGTGAAAAAACATTCGCAAAGTTTGAAGTGGCTACATAGTATCAAGTCCTTGCTGCGTTGAAGTGGCTTTTTGAAGTTGTTTGAAACGACCGAGTATAGACTGGTCAGTTGTTGTCTGCAATTGACCGAGGAAAAACCAGAAGAAATGTTTGAATTCCCTGGATTTTTAATGATTTCTTGATTTACCAACAATTCACCTGGCGAAAATCTCGCTTTCCCAGGTTTTCCCATCAGTCCGCCAAGCCAATGAACAGCGCCGGTACGTGGAGGACATGTTGGACCTGATGGAAACGAATATCCTCGAATCGATCAAACCTACCATGACTGGTGATGGTTTTACAGAACCCATATCTGGTGATGACTTGGGAATGGTTTATGGCATTGGGTTTACCACAGTATACATGTATGTATATATATATATGTATTAAATACATGGCTGAATACAATAGTCTGTCACTCTGAAATAAGGTCATTTGGGGCTAGTTACCAATAAATAAAACCAGCAGTCCAGAATTCCGTCGCACAGAGGTGGTTATAATTTATCCAGACATGCTTTCCCTTCAAACATGAGGATGAAAATAGCAACATGTTGGATTGGCGAGTCATCATTTGGGTCCAAAGATGGGATACCATCAGCGCCAGGGTGGAGAAAATAATCATTTCCGGTATGATGAATTTTGTGGTATACTCTATGCCCTCATTCTTGGGCGAACCATGGCTAACCAGTATCCTCCAATTTAGGAAGGTGAGTCTAAATTCGACAGGCATCTCAGGTGCAGCACGTTTTTGCGACGATTTGTGCACTAGGTGTTTGCCCCAAACTGATTCTCTGTTGGGTACGGTATTATACATTGAAATCCAAAAAAAAGCTGGAAGCCACGTTTCCTTTTGGGGTGGTTCCCCTGCTAGTTTTCAGTGCAGTGAACATTCAATAAAAGGTGCACAGGAATCAATGGCTCTGTCATCCAGCAACTTGAGATATATTCCTATACATTGATTCCTGGCACAAAACTGATGAAACATAATATGGCACCTAAACATACATGGCACCAAATTGTTTCAATGGCTATACGTCAAGAATTTGCAATTCACATACCATATACTGCAACCATCAAAACACCAGACGTGCATCCCTTAGGGATCTAGAAGCTTATCTTCATATACATATCTTGTAACAAATTAGGCTACATCTACATGACCGTTGATTGGACGCACATGATATTCATATAGAATCAAAGCTGTGTAATTCCTCATGGTTCTTTGAATTGTTCCAATCCCAATCAATCTTGCCTGAAAGTCTTCATAGGGCTTGTCTAAAAATCGACTACCCGCAAAATTTTATGGTTTTGTTACCATTTTCTCTATTCAACTTGCCACGAATTGGGGGAAGATGCCCCTCGGACACACCCTGTGGCATGGTCCAGTCACATGGTTCCCTGGATCGATGACCGTCCCGCTGTGGCCGACTTACCCAAGGACCAAACTTCATCTTGTTGGATAATATATCAAAATACATTTAGAAATAGGGAGGGGTCTCAAAAATGGCCCGTTACTTTTTCGGAACGTCCCCCCTCCTTTCGGGGCACGTAAGGGGTGGTGATTATATAATATATCTATATACATGAGGGGTTCCATGTTTCCATAAATGGGGGATCCCAATATAGTGGATTGTTTATGAAAGTCCTTTTGAAATGCATGATTTGGGGGTACCTTCATTTTAGGCAAGCTACATATACCAAGATGAGTCCAAGATGTCGCATATGATCCCATAAGCGGTTGGCGAAGCCCCAACTGATATCAACATCAGCCCTACAGAGCCTCCGGACCTCCCGAAAGTTCACACCTTTCTCAGCCCACTGTTTGCACTCTTCTTTGAAGCCTGCCATGTTGGGGTGAACAAAATGGGTATAAGTATGCTAATCAAGGGGGAGAACTATGGGATTTCAACTATGGGATTTTAACTATGGGATTTTAACTATGGGAATAAGTATGGTACTAACTATTGACCTTCAGGGTGAAGGCGGGTGAAAAGAATGGCTACAACTATGGTAATAGCCTCCATGAGTTGGGATATGGGGCCCCTACAACTCTGGTAATATAAGCCACTTATTATGGTTCGTTGGAACTCGCCACAGATCAGGCTGTCTGGAGACTTGGATCAGGTACTCTTTAGGGTTCCAACACGTCGTGCACCCCAAAATCATCCAACATGTCATGTCTGTTTTTTTGTATTCTTTTTTGGTCTTCCAATGGCTTTTGGGACACCCCAAGTGTGAGAAACAGGGAGAAACACACTCCAATGAGGCCATGTTTAATCAATTCATAATCCTACTGTAGGTCGGGCACCAAGGGCAAGTTGACGCGCGCTAAAAAAACATATCCCCGCACGAGTATGGGTCAAAATCATCTACCCCAAAAGAATCGAAAAAGCACTCGATATGTCAAAACCTTTGGGGGATAGTTTCCCTTGCGGGCCATCGCTCTTTCACGACTGCACATCCGGTTGGCACAACGCAGGTTTCGCACCGGTGCATTGCCTTGCCATGAGTTCCAGTGACGTCGCAGTGAGCTCGCAACATAAGTTCTCGCAGTCACAATATTCAAATGTTATTTCCATTCATTGGTTGGTGATGTACCTCCATATTCTGCCTAATATTCCCGAGTATTGTTGGTGATCTATCACCATTCATATCCCCATTTGCAGTACATATCTCACCCTAACCGGATAAATTCGAGTACACAATCCATCATAGCCCATTATATATATATATATCCCATTGTATCCCACTATATCATCAAACATGGTTTTCTATCCCCATGTTTCATGGTTAAAACGTCACCATGATCTCAGCCGTGGCAAACCCACCAGCGGCCTTCGGCTGGGACAACGAGAGCAAAGTACTGGATGGTCACCTCATGGCCACAGAGGAAGGGGGATGACTTTTTTTGGTGTATAAGGATGGGAAAACAATGGTATCGCTATGGGTTGTGGGTTTCATAATGCTTAGTGATCAATTGTTAATGGTTCGAACAATGGGATGTGAACCCTCATAAGTTGGGATAGAACCCCTGGAAATACAGTCAGTCTGACTATAGTTCTATGATGTTCTGTGTATATATATATATATATATATGTATACCCACTTATAACATCTTATAACTGGAACTGCACCCCCAAGTACAAACACAGGAACCGCAGAAATTTGCGGAGGTCCTAAGTGATGGGGGACCCCATTTTCTAATGACTGGGGGAGCCAATGGTTGAACCACTTACTTTTCCTCTAGTTATCTACTGTGATTTAACATAGCTATGGAAAATTGCCCATTTATACATTTATGATGACTTACCTGCAAGAAAAAGATGTGATTTTCCATTTCCCTAGGTTAAATAGCCAGAGTGTAGCTGATTGATATTGACTTATACAACCAACCATTTTACTTTACTTGGGGGCAGTTTGATTTTGGTGAACCAATGCTGCCTCATACTGGGTCCTGCAAACCGAACTGTATAGGAATCTTCGGATGTCAGGAATCTTAAGATGTTCGGAATGGCAATGTGTCATTCTGATTTCCAGATTCAAAAGGCAGTTCAGAGCCAATGACCCTCCGGCAATCTTAGCACAACGGAAAAGCGCTATCTATACTGGGCCTTTACATTGCTATGGCCTTGTTTAGCACAGCAGCCGGGGCATTCTGCAGAAACAGCAACCTCTTCAGGTGGGAGATACATTTTTTTTGTGTTCCATAGATTCCCATGTTTTTTCTTTTAAGTTTATGGTGACATCAGCAATGGCGCGGTTGCATCTAGAGGAGCTGGATCTAAAGCTGCTGCGTGGCCAGCTTGGAGCCAGCCTTTTTTCAATGACTTGGAGGATTTTGGGGTCCATCTTCCCATGCTGAATATCCATCTTTCGCTGGCGAAAAAAACCTCTGTCTATAGTGAATCCCGTGTTCAGAATGGCAACATTCCAAAAGAATTTCACATCATTCTGGAATATACGGAGAAAAAGAAACTTTTGCTACAATTGCATTTCCTAGAGCCATATCATCCCATAGCCAAAAGTGATGTTGCCGAGATGCAAAGGCGCCAAGCGCGCCCATGCAAACTGACAATCCGTTCCTTGGGACCAGGCTACGACTTGGTGGAGCCGCTTAGATCATGTTGCATCCCAATGACGGATGGGTTTGGGTGCCAAAAAATGGGGGGAAGGGGCCCTTGTTTGAATGGTAATTCTAATTTGGACCATGATGAGCCGTAAAGTTTTGGGGTACCCTATTTTGAGACACACCCACATTGAGAGTGATTTTGGGGAACAGATGAACGGGGACTCGTTGGAATTATGATGGGATGACCATACAGCCCACAATCTGTATGTTGCGCAAAGAATTGAAAATGGTGGATTTGAAAGATGTCTTTTCTTGTTGGACATGTCCGATTCTTGGGGTTCCCCTCTAGAATGTCTGGTGTGAGTCTTGCCAGTGATATACTTTTCAGCAAAATTTCGACCGCTGTTGGAGGAGAAGAAGTAAACAAATCTCCTACAATTCACAGTCATGAACTTCAAGAAATCAATCTCAATAGATATTGGATACTGGATTTTCAATAGATAGTGGATTATAATCTCAATAGATATTGGATTATAATCTCAATAGATATTGGATTCAATCTCGAAATCAAATTATATGTTCAGTAGATATTGGATCAAATGACGAACCCAACAAAACAGACTTGGCGAAACAACTGTCTGTTCAGCCTGAAAATGCGATGAACCATGGGATGTAAAACAATGACCCAAGTCCACTGTTTGATGTCGTTTGCTCTATCCCCAGTGAAAGTGCTTCACTTCCATGAATTTTCATGGAACAATCCAGTCGCTTCCAGCAAAAGGAAAGGGTATGTGTCTGGAGCACCCTTGGAAAAGGTAAGATCCATGAAGAAAAGTTACCTGGTTTGGCCTTTGGACCAAGTTTATCCCAGTCCTTCCTCCTCATATCATATCCCCTTGATATATCCAATGATACGGGGAAATCGACAAAATGACCAGCCAATGTGCGGTCCCCAACGGCCTTCAAATTTAAGCCCATTTCCATTTTGGATGATTCAAACCAACATCTTATGTCCAGAATTTTGGGTGTTTAAAACTTAAAGCCCGATTTTGTGCAGATTTGGACCATCCGATGATTGCTGGTGAATGTCGACTCTTTGCTGTCAAAATTTCCCATGTTTGCTGGTTAAAATGCGCGTGTTGCAACCCACTTTTTGCATGTTCAAATCCAATATTTGCTGGTTGTTGGCTGTAAGAAACCACTTTTTGCTGGTGAAAATCAAATTTTGACCGCCAAAGGGCGTAACAGCTGCAAGTGAAGGGACCCAAGCGCACAGCAAAGAGAAGACTTGATGCCAGAACTGTCACAAGCTGCGCTGGCCGTCAGGTCAAAGATGGGTCAAAACTCTGGGGAATAGGCGATTTCATTTGTTTTTACGGGATTCAATGGGGGTTCATGGGATTGAACCGGGTTTTCATGGAAATTCTAGGGGATTCAACCATCAAAACTATATGGATTGTTAAACCCCTGGATTTCTCGAAAATTGCCCTGGCAACTAATCCAGTGACATACACATGACTATACACTTCCACTACACTACCATTTCTTGTTGGCTATATCATAATGTAGTTATAGCGATATCACCATGTTATTTTCGCATATTGCTTAAGTACCACAGGTGTTGGAGCGAAATTCCCATCCAATCTAAGGGTCCAATCATCCGTAGTCATCAGTGAAATGCTCACGGACTTTGAGACTTCGTGTCCCCCCTACGGGCCCAACACCATGCCGTCATCATTTCTACTCTCTGGTAATCAAGCATGGCAAAAGAAAATCCATGAAAATCCTCCATGACTGAATGATTTCCAAATAAAAAACCTCCATTTGTAGAAGATGTCGCAATGCCATGTTTGACTGCCCACCTAGGATAGGTGAAATCCTTTTTCTGCGAAAAAAAAAAAAAAACATTCCTATCACCCTTTATGACCATCTCATGACAGGCCACAATAGAAATGGGGCCATAGTAGAGTTTACCCTACAGTAAACTCACATAGTTATATATACAAATCATCTATAGATAGACTATTTTCCATACCTATGCTAATTTACCACATATTAATCATTAAACTGGACCCCACGTTTCAGGTTGTGGTCGTCAATCCCTTCGCCAATCATCATACTAAAACACTATACTACCCCCCAAGTGCCACCCTGGTGGAATGTATTTTTACGGATTACTCTACACGAATGTCCCGAATTCCGGGATATTACATGTTTCGTTCTAAAAACAGAAGGGATGGGAATATACCAATGTTTACTTGGTCACTTTGCATGAAATCCCCATCAAATTACTGGGTTCACTTCATTATTCCCAAGCTGGCAGGTTACAAGGTGAGGTCCGCCAGATATAAGTTGGTTTACAAATTGTGCAAATCCCATTAACAGTTGTACTCCCCATAAACCATAGTTTCCCAAGTTATAAGTCAACTTAGTTATCCCCGTAGCTCAGGGATCTTTCCCACCACAGCCTGCAGAGTCAGGCAGTGTCGCGTCAAGTAGACCCATTGACCCATTTTCCTTGGAGGCCGCGATGTTTCTTGAAAGTGTAAAGTGAACTGCAAAGGCAACTTAAAAGGAGAAAAGACGACTGCGAGAAAACTGTGACCCGAAAGCAATACTGGACAAAGGTGTAAACCACGTTCTGAAAAGCGTATCTCCTCGCAAGCACACAGAGGTGTAAAATTGGGATATTTGTCATTACTGCCACCAGGACAAAATTGGAAAACATACAGTATTTAAAAAAAACTAGAAAAAACTGGGAAAACATTACCAGATGGGACCAAGGTGTGTAGCACCTCAAGGAAAAGAGTTGGACGCCCATGATATCCTAGCCCAATCTCATCATTAATCCCATCAGGACCCATGCCAATCCAATCTGGCTTGAACATCCATTTGTCCCAGTGATATTCTCATTTTCTCTAAACCATTGTCTGAAACCACCAACCAGATAATTAACTTGACTCATCACACCATTATCTTATGATTTCCTCAATCTCAGCCAGTGGTTTACCATCAAACCAAACCAATGGTGATGGTAAGAACGAAACTACCCCATCCAGTAGCCATCACAACCCCCCATGTTTGGTGACAAAACCCACCATCTTTCTTGCTGCAATCCCCATTTCTCCTCCTGAAATGATGCGGGAAACATCGGGAAAACCAACGATAGACCATCCTCAATTTTAATTCAAGACATGAGTATACCCCTACAAACTGGTGTGATTTGATTCATGACCCCCCCCTTTCGCGGTTGATCATTGGGATTGGTTGTGGCATTGAGTACATCAAAAGTCTCAAATTTTGCTGCAAATTACGATGATTCACAAACCTGAACTACCCTCTGGTAAACAAACATAGCTATTGAAAATGGCCATAGAAATAGTGGATTTTGTGATTTTCCATAGTTATGGTAGTTTACCAGAGGGTAGAGGGCTGGGTAGGAAAGATGTGGTTCATGCTTCCAATCGGAAAGTATGCCAAAAAAAATCGAAAAGTCGAAAAACGAAAAGTCGAAAAGTTCGAATAGTTCANGCTGGGTAGGAAAGATGTGGTTCATGCTTCCAATCGGAAAGTATGCCAAAAAAAATCGAAAAGTCGAAAAACGAAAAGTCGAAAAGTTCGAATAGTTCATTTTGCATCTCGAAAAGTCGAAAAGTTGAAAAGTCGAAAATTCGAAAAGTGCCGAGGCAATATATTCTGCATTGAAAAGTCGAAAAGTCGAAAAGTNAGTCAAAAAGTGGAAAGGTTTAAGCATGGTGAGGTGGAAAATATGAAAAGACGTAAAGGTTAGAAGACGATGAGCAATTAGGAAGTTGATTGGCTTGAGTATAGCCGAATGATATTACAATGTGTGATTTTTTTCTTAGGAGTAATGCTTTTACATGCTTGATGGATAGCGATAATTTTCTTCATGCACAGGATTCTGGTTTGGATAACTAGTTGATTTTTTTGCTGGGTGTTTTTGCGAGGTTGTTTAAGACGTTAATATCGATATAACTAATTGCATAGTAAGGGTGTAGAATAGTTTTTGGATTTTTTTTTGGGCAAGGTTTTGGATTTTTTTTTTTGGTTTCTGCTCTGGCACCGTTTGCCTTCTATTTGCAACAGTTTGGAACTTAAACCTGTCATTTTGCATAGTATTTGCTGCATTCTGGCATACTCACCGTCCATTTTGCATGGTATTTGCTACATGTTGACACGTTCGCCTTCCATTTTGCATGGTATTTGCTACATGTTGGCACGTTCGCCTTCCATTTTGCATGGTATTTGCTACATGTTGGCACTTGAGCCTCTCATTTTGCATGATATTTGCTACATGTTGGTACTTCAAACGCTAATGTGGGTTTCTTTAGGGTGTCTTTAGGGTTTTATTTAGATAGGGTTTCTTTCGGGTTTCAATTAGGATTCCTGGTATGTTTTATTTAGGGTTTCATTTAGGTTTCATTTAAGGTCTTTTTCGGGTTTTATTTGATGTCATTTAGGGTATCCTTAGGCTTTCATTTAGGGTATCTTTGGGGTTTCTTTAGGGTTTCATTTAGGGTCTCTTTAGGGTTTCATTTAGGGTTTCTCTAGGGTCTCATTAGAGTTTCATTTACAGTAGGGTTTCTTTAGGGTTTTATTTGAATAGGGTTTCTTTCGGGTTTCATTTAGGATTCCTGGTATGTTTTATTTGGGGTTTCATTTTGGTTTCATTTAAGGTCTCTTTCGGGTTTTATTTGTGGTGTCATTTAGGGTATCCTTAGGGTTTCATTGAGGGTATCTTTAGGGTTTCTTCAGGGTTCATCTAGGGTTTCATTTAGGGTTCATCTAGGGTTTCATTCGGGGTTTCTTTAAGGTTTTATTACGGTTTCTTTAGGCGTTCTTTTAAAGTTTCATTTCGGGTTTCATGTAAGGTTTCTTTAGGGTTTTATTAGGTTTTCGTTAGGGGGTCATTTAGCGGTGTCATGAGGTGTTTCCTTCAGGGTTTCACAGGGTTTCATGTAGGGTGTTATTTAGGGTTTCACATAGGCTTTCATTTAGGGTGCCATTTAGGGTGTCATATAGGTTTTCATCTAGGGTTCATCTAGGGTTTCATTTAGGGTTCATCTAGGATTTCATTCAGGGTTTCTTTGGGGTTTTATTAGGTTTAAAGTTTCATTTAGGGTTTCATTTGAGGTAGTTTTATGGAAGGTTTCTTTAAGGTTTTATTAGGGTTTGTTAGGGGTTCATTTAGGGGTGTCATTTAGGGTTTCATTTAGGGTTTCATATAGGGTTTCATGTGGGGTGTTGTTTAGGGTTTCACATAGGCTTTCATTTAGGGTGTCATTTAGGGTTTCAGTGGGTTTCATATAGGGTTTCATTTAGGGTTCATCTAGGGTTTCATTTAGGGTTCATCTAGGGTTTCATTCACGGTTTCTTTAAGGTTTTATTAGGGTTTCTTTAGGGGTTCATTTGAGGTTTCATTTAGGGTTTCATTTGGGGTTTCATTTGGGGTTTCATGTAGGGTTTCTTTTAAGTTTTATCAGGGTTTCTTTTGGGGTTCATTTAGGGGTGTCATTTAGAGGTTTATTTAGGGTTTCATATAGGGTTTCATGTAGGGTGTTATTTAGGGTGTTTCATTTAGGGTTCATCTAGGGTTTCATTCAGGGTTTCTTTAAGGTTTTATTAGGGTTTCTTTAGGGGTTCATTTGAGGTTTCATTTAGGGTTTCATTTGGGGTTTCATGTAGAGTGTCTTTAGTGTTTTATCAGGGTTTCTTTAGGGGTTCATTTAGAGGTGTCATTTAGAGTTTTATTTAGGGTTTCATATAGGGTTTCGTGTAAGGTGTTTTTTAGGGTTTCACATAGGCTTTCATTTAGGGTGTCATTTAGGGTTTCAATGGGTTTCATTTAGGGTTTCATTTAGGGTTCATCTAGGTTTTCATTTAGGGTTCATCTAGGGTTTCATTCAGGGTTTCTTTCAAGTTTTATTAGGGTTTCATTTAGGGGTTCATTTGAGGTTTCCTTTAGGGTTTCATTTAGGATACAAACAAGAGAGAATAAAGCAAAGCAGTGGAGCAAGAAGAAGTAGAGCAGCAAAAACGCATGACTGTAGAGAAGGAAAGTAAAAGTAGAAAGGCACAGAAGCAGAAAAGCAGAAAAGCAGAAAACCAGAGAAGCAGGAAAAGCGGAAAAGCAGAGAAGCAGAGAAGCAGGAAAAGCAAAGAAGCAGAAAAGCAGAGACGCAGAAAAGCAGAGAAGCAAGATGCATGTGAAACTATATGTCGTTTTTTTCAAGTAGGTAATTTGGTCCTGATGAGGGAGTATCTTCGCGCAGCACATTGTACTTGACCTTTAAACATGGCTGGATGTAATTTCACAGACAAAGAAAGTTGGTTCTTAACAAGGAATTTCTTCGGAAAAGTGTATCTTGATTGATTTTTGAAAATTATTGCGTCGGGTGACGCTACAGATTGGACAATCTTTTTCTTTTCTTAGTGAGGAAATTTGAATACTATTAGGAACCTCTTCGGCGAGCACATTTTGATTAATTTTTGGATATTGATCACAAATGTTGATGAACTTTGCACGGTTATGAGCCAGATTCCAGGTCCGGGTGTACGCGGACCACTCTTGTATAACAAATGTCCCACTTGTAGGAAGTAACACAGAATTTCGCTGCTCGAGGAGTTTTAACTGTGGGGGGGATTTGAGCACTAGGATGTGAAGAAATACATGGTTCAATTTAGACCTAACAATTATGTCCCCAAATCAAAATCAGCTACCCCATAATCCATTGCAAAAGTTTAAAAATAAATGACCCTCCATAGGTAACTAGCTATGTTTGCAACTCGCTTTAAACTTTAAACTGTTCTGATATGGTTAACAGTGTAATTTCACAATGTTGGTATCTTTTCTGAATTTTAGGAAATGGAAATGTTTGTGTTTACTGGACTTTTGGGCAGGGCTGACAACATATGGTGAATGATGGTTTTCCTGTGGAAAAGATGTATCCTGGTTGGATCTGTGACATGTAATAAGTTAGCTTCTCTGATAGGAAACTTATATGACTTTAAGTTTTATTGTATTTGGAAAANTGTGGAAAAGATGTATCCTGGTTGGATCTGTGACATGTAATAAGTTAGCTTCTCTGATAGGAAACTTATATGACTTTAAGTTTTATTGTATTTGGAAAATTGAAGTTTGAGAATATCTTATCTGCGCAAGGTCTGTCGAANTAGCTTCTCTGATAGGAAACTTATATGACTTTAAGTTTTATTGTATTTGGAAAATTGAAGTTTGAGAATATCTTATCTGCGCAAGGTCTGTCGAAAAGTTTTTAAAACAATGTTTTTTCTTGGTTTCTTTTCTATATAACTTATGAATATCTGATAGCATGTAAATTAATAATTGTATTATAATATGTTAGTCAATGCAATTGTTACAAATTTTATGTATCAGTGTTTGTTGCAACTAGTATTTATTGTGAAGATGTTTATTTGTAGCTGGCTATCATCTTGATGTGGTAGGATCAAAACGGACGGATAGGTATAGGATGGTATAGGCAATCTGGAAGATCCAACGCAGTGCCTGAGCAGCGTTCAAAATGTGGTGCTGAGATATCTTATATGCTAGGATATAAAAATTGAAAATCATTTCAGACCTGTGTGGGCACAAGGCTAGAAGTAATTTGAATAAGTAAACGAATGGATTGAGATTGACACGCTCACGGAAATNNNNAGAAGTAATTTGAATAAGTAAACGAATGGATTGAGATTGACACGCTCACGGAAATTCTTGGAAACATCTGGAGGCCTACTTTGAATTTCCACATGTTGAACATTTGTTTTCCTGCTTGGGGGTGTATAGGAAAGTGATGAGCTAGCATTAATTAGATAGGTACATTCCCAGCAACGCGGAATCTCCATGTCTTGCCTGTATATTCAACCTTTCTATCTTCGCTTCGACCCTTGTTGGAAATGGCTTAAAATTGGAGGTCGTCCTTTCTANGGAATCTCCATGTCTTGCCTGTATATTCAACCTTTCTATCTTCGCTTCGACCCTTGTTGGAAATGGCTTAAAATTGGAGGTCGTCCTTTCTAGCGGCTACTGCGTTGTGCATGAAATCTGGAACTTTGAGAATATGGAGAATTCAACTGTACTGCAG